>VDFB02344662.1:0-15434 GCA_007258455.2 Sequoia sempervirens
ATCAGCATTCTAAAAATAGTGAGTTGTTCAAAACTTGTCTGAACCTAGGCGAGTTTACAGTCATTCTTCAAGGTTTTCGAAATGGAATACACTCCCAATGATTTCAAGACCAAATCAACTCTCTACCATGATTTCATCAAAACAGCTAAGATGGACTTGCATCACGCCAAGCTAGTGTTTGATTCACACACTTTGGAGAGCAGTAACACTACCATCAAAAACTTGGGACACTTCCTCGACTCTTTAAGCTGTAGCATCTATTCCCATCTCGCTTAGACCTCGAAGTTCGTAATCGCCAGCATCAGCATTACAACTGCTACAAGGGAGATTCAATCGCTTGATGGCGATTGATATGCGCTTGGAAACCCCGATATGATCGAGAAATGTTTCTCCATTCCCCCTTATCCTGAAAGTGTCACTATCTCAAAGGGCGAATGTCAGAGGATGTGGGAAATGCACAAGGACAAGTATAGCAAGAAGATTGCTCGAAGGTGGATGAAGGAGAAGCATAAGACTTTGCCTAAGAACATCGGGCGAGGCGAGTTCAAAGATGAGATTGCTATCATAATCACCTTGCTCAACAGGGTAACTGGATCAGAAGATGCTACCAAGTTTCAGCCATGGATGTTCTACGCTATACCCCATATCATGAAGAAGACTGAGTTCTATGATTGGCCCACCTTGATCAGTGACAACCTCCATCAGCAGATAACAGAGTATTTCCAGATTCATGAGTTCCATATGGTTTCTTACCTAGTCTACCTAGTGGCCTATCAAGGTCAATTTAGAGGGTTGAACACCGAGGGATCATTGAGCGTACAACATATCTACAACTATTACCCACTGTTGGAATTCACAAAGTCACTGCATCACTACAAGAGGGTGAATGAGGCTTTCTTGATGTACACAGTGCGGGACCTGGACAATGAATTGCACGTTCGTATCTCTTCAACTGCCAGGGCAACGATGGCAGAGTGGGCAGATTGGTTCATACAATTTCCTACTTTCACCTATCTCAGAGTTTGGTTTTTCAGGTGCCCCACTCATGCTACCAAGGTACCCATCAGACGAAGTTGTCTTCATGGAATTCTTAAGGCAGACACATGATGTCCATGCGTTCTTGAGGAATAGAAAGAAACCCGCCCTCAATTTTCCATTGGGACTAGGAATCTATACATGCAGAACAACATGAGTTAGACAAACTTGGTCTCAAGCCTTACAGCGAGAGACGATCATATGATCCTCATGGCGTTTATGCTGCTCGACTTGAGAGAAACTATGCTCACATATCCGCCTTTGAAGATTTTTGGGCCAATTGTACAGATGAGTTCGAGGTGCAAAGGCACAGTTACAGTAGGCTCACTCTTCACCAGATGAAAGACTGCCTATCAGAGGATATCGAAGGATTGTCAAATGATGATGAGGATGTGTTACTCCCAATGTATGCCCGGAAGAGAATTGAAGATCAGCCCCTTCCTCAAGTCAATTGGGCTAATAAGGAATCCCTCTCAGTTGAAGAAAGGACGAGGCAAGTCCTCGAACATAGCAAGGTCTTCCTAGTTCTCAAAAGGAAGAAGTCCATACCAGCAGCAAAGCCGCTAAGGGCTCAGTCATCACTTCCCTCCTCTTCCAGAGCACAATCAAAAGGGAAAGGCGTAAGTCAGTCTCAAGATGGTGTGAAGGGCAGCAGGTCAACCAAAAATGTAAGGAGGCTAGACTTCTTAGGTATAGTCATACAGGAGCCATCAATGGTTGAAGCAAAAGCTTCTCCAGAAGAACCTATACCTCAGAAGGAGATAGAAGAAGCGCCCGTAGCACACAATTCTATACCACTGATAGGGTCTTCACCAATCCATATTGACCTAGATATCGAAGATGATGAAGAAATTGTAATTGTACCTCATAAGGAAGTTAGTAAAGACGCTACCGTGTCTTGGCTTGAGAGCTCCTTGGGAAGGGAAAGAAGGAGACCTTCATATCAGGTGAATTTTGATGACCTTGACAACATCTATCAGGAGCCGCCTAAGAAGAAAGCAAAGAAGCAAGTTCATTCTGAGAGGAATCCTGATGGTGAGGTGATCATGGAGATTGCCTTACCTCCTGAACATAAGAACAGAGATGAAGTGGATATGGAGGACTTCGTGATGGTTAAGGCTAACCTTGGTAAAAACACCAAACACACAGATGTCAGTCTATTCAGAGTTGTGTTTGAAAGCCTTCAGGAAAGAGTGCTCAAGGATGGGGAAGACAAAGCAGCCCTCAAGGTTGAAATACAGCAGCTCAGGCTTTATATTTTTGACCTCGTCCATGGCTCATCGCAGGTGACCTAGCTGCTGCCCCAGGTTTTAGAGACACCGGCAGATCATTATTAGGTGAGACAGCTGGTTATTTGTGGGAAGGAAACTCAAGAGTGGTTCGAGAGTTTCAATGTCAGTGGAAAGGAGATCTTGGCACGGATGTTTCAGTTGAAAGAAAACGCTCATGAGTTACGTCAACGTATCTAAGGGTTTGAACAATCAGCGGCTGAAGTAAAACCAAGGCATGAGATCATCATTGCAGATTTAGATACAACCTATGAGCCTATGGTTCAGCGGCTTCAAAAGATCACAAGAGGCAGATCCTTGCTTGGAGAGAGCATCATGTCTTCAAGGTTAAAACCTACGAGAGGATATCCGAGGAGTTTATTGCCTACAGACAAAGGGTGATCGAAACTCTTCTTTTCATCAATGAGTTTGTCACAGAGATTCCTTCTCGGTACAGTCTTGAAGATGGTTCCTACATCGGGCTTGATGAAGTGCAAACTCAATTTCAGAGTGTTGTTCGCAGCTGTGATAGCAGCAATACAGTTGGTGGCAGAATGAATCACCTTGCCATGATGTCAGCAAGATTTGAAAAAGCGGCCAATGAGATCAAAGATTTCCTGAGATCAATTGCAAATGGGGAAGATACCTTGGAAAAACACAACTTTGCTATTGATGGAATAGATGCACTGGATCGGGACACAGTTTCCTGCTTTTTAGCGGATGTCATTGAGATTTAAAACAAGATTTCTTCTAGAATTTTTCTTTCCGCTTTCTTTCTATTCTTGGAACAATTCTTATCCATTCTTTTAAGAAGAGAAAGAAGATAAATGTAATAGTTGGCGTTTCCCGCTTTCGGCTTTAAGTGTTAGATGTTACCTCTTTTCAGGATTTAGAAATAAAGTTTGCTTGCTAAGCAAGCCCTAGATTGTGAAATCAAGGAGATTTTAGGATTCCCTAGTCCTTTGCATGCCTATAAATAAGAGCCTTTGCTCATTAGTTTTCTTTAACCATGTTAGTGATAACAAAACACTGAGCCTAATTGCCTTCTATTTGTTATTCAAGTGTTGGTCAATTGTTTTATGATAGTGAATTGTTGAGTCTCTTTTAGCCAACAAGTAGTTATTGTAATTGTTGTTCCTATTGTGTAAGAACAAGTTTTGCAAGCCTCTTTAGCTGCAAGCTCTTGTTCCAGGCATGTGTTTAGTAGATTTTGTTCCAGAAGTTTGAGAAATAAAATCATGAGCCTCCTTTTCCTTGGTATAACGCCTTCCTCGTGATTCGCGAGTATGTGTGTTATGCTTTTGTGATCTTTAATTTCAGCTACATTGAAGTGTAGATGTATGTTGAGAAAGAGTTCTCTTAAGCTTTTGTTAGAGAATCAACTTTGTTCATTTCTAATTCTCGTGCTCTGCGTATTACTTAAGATATTAGAAATGTCTTTAGCTTAAGTTAGTCGTAGTTGGAATTCTTAAACCAAAAAATCTCAGCTGCGGCGTTTGTGTTTTATAAACCTTGTGCTCTAGCTGAAACAAAAGGATAGGCGAATTAGATTTAATTTACTTTCTTTTACCCCATCAGCAAGAGGGAGCTTCCCCTCCTAATTTGAAGAGCAGTTTTATTGTGCATAGCTGTCCGTTTTCAAATCCGCATTCTAGAGGTGCGAATTTAAACGCCAACATGCATATAAACCAATTTCCAAATAGATACAAGAAATAATTACCAGATTTAATTAATAATTTAGAGATTACATAAAATTCATACCCAGAACGTGTCAGGTAGGGCTTGTGCAATTGCTGGAAGTGACCTCTGTCTTATTCTAATATGCTGATATAAACTAAAAATGTTGAATGAAACTTCAAAGTAAATCTGTGAATGCTCTGATGATGATCTTTGTGTGAAACCATCTGAACAAGAGACCTTGGGTGATCTTCCACACTTGTAGACTCTGTCCTAATCGAGGGTTTTCGTCCTCAGATGAACTTGGGACTCTATAACTGCAAACCCTTGTTGTTTAGCCTTTTGTTTCGTGTATAATAAACTTGGATGCTGAAAATGATATTCTTTTCTCTCTTTATGCCTTCTCCAAATCCCACGCCCAAGTTAGGATTTTTCCTTTTTTCAATAATAAAATATTAATAAATTGGCTTAAAATGCATTCTTTTAATAAAGTCACTTTTTTATTTTATTAATGTATAATAAAGTGAAATAATCAATTTATTAAATTAAAACATTAAAGTTAATACTTTAATATTTCAATTTTCATTCTGAGACCATCACCTGACTCCTCCAACTAGAAATTGATGCTACAACGGGTCTCGAGGTGATGTCTAAACAAAGCAGGCCAACTGCCAGCCTCCCCCTGAAAATAGGAATTCCCCTAAAAAATAGGAGACTACCTTTGATCATCTGAAATGGCCCATAAGCCCCCCTTGCAAGGCTTCACAAGCTCCGGGTGGTCATCAAGTGAACTGCTAGTACCCCCCTAAAAAATAGGAACTACTTTGAAGTAGGAAACCGACTCAAAGCTCCTGAAACACCACACAAACCTTCCCAAAGGATCACCAAACCCCCAAATGGGCTCCCTAACCACTGTATTAGCTTATGGGAACCCCACTGATAGGCTAACTACTGCAAAGATGTTGATGTTGAAAAAGGGGGACATTACATCAAACATTGATGTTAAGCTGGGGATCACTTCAGCAGTGGTCAAACATAAGATTGCCATGGTGAAACCAATTCTATCAGTTGGCAGCGTTAGATTGCCAGCTTGTCGAAGTCAGAGGCAGGCCTCGCCGGAAGCAAAAGCAAGCAAAAGTTGAAAAACGAAGAAAAATGGCTAACATTGTTGAAGCTTTATGTGTTTGATGATGTCATCGAATGCGTATGTTTTTGCCAAACTTCGTTAAATACGCATCCTCATGTGCGTGCTTTTTTTCCCTACAAAGGAGCATTTCACCGTTGCGCATGCAACCAAACTTAGATTTTTGCAAACAAAGTTTCTATCTTCATGGATAGACTTCAAAATTTTAGGGCTTTGTGAAGAAAGCGCTTTTTCATCTTCAAACTCCATTTAAGAAGGCTTTTGGCATTCATTCTTCATATTTTGCAGGTTGGCATCCAGAAGAAGAAAGAATTTTCTTCTCATCAGGATTTGGAGGCTCAAACGGAGTGCTTTTTTAGTGCTCTTCGTGGATTCAAGATTAGGAAGCATAGAGGCACGCTTTTTCATGGTCCAATCTTCTAGGGCATCGCATTTCAGAAACAGGTGGTCAAATTTTTTAGTTTTTGTCGATCTGGGTCCATCTATGTAATGCCCCCATTTTGGCTATTTTCCTTTCGGTGACTGATAGCCTATTTCCAGAAGTCCGTAGGCTCGTCAGAGGTTAAATTAGGGTTTCCTATTTTATAGGGGCTCTGAAGCATTTTTGATGGCTTGCATGTTAGAGTTTCGGATGCTTGTCTAGTGGGGTTTTCAGGGTTTTCAAAGAGCGTCACAATGATATAACATGCAAAGTGAGTTGAACAACTTTTTAGAATTTACTATTTTTAGTGAGTTCTATTTTTGGCAGTGCCATCTTGGGCAATAGCATTAGCGGCCAACTCAATTTCCATTTTGGGTAGAGCAGTTTGGACTTTGGAGTATAGTTAGTTTTGAACATTTTTAAGCCACATTTTGGTAAAATGATTTATTTCAAGTCATTAATGTTATGTTTCCAAATTGACCCCTTGGCCTAATGTAATGACTTGAAGTTGTGTTAAAAGGTGGTATTCAAGGGTGGATGCCTCATGGAGAAATTAAAATGATTTTTTATAATGTTTATTGTGCCTTGAAGTTTGGACGCCTAAATAAGGCGGAATAAAGTGTTTTGAAAATTTAAATATTTCAAAAAGATGAATAGGCGTCCCTTTGGAGGGAAATGTTGGGAATTTGAAAGGTCATTACTAACTCTATAAAAGAGAGGCTTTGCTCATTCATTTGGCATCTTTGGAAAATTATAACAAAATGCTGCTGGATTGAATTTAGAACCCGGCTAAGGGGAAGCTTAGCAATTTGACTCCATTCTTCGGGCTTGAAACTATGGTTCCCTAGATGGTGGATTGAGAAAGTGCTTCATTCAGAAGTACACATTGAGCTTCGTTGTTGGAGAATTTGATGTATTTCTCAGTTTTTGAGCTTGCTGGTTCATTCATGGCTGAAGGTGATTTTTATATGCAGCTCTTTGTATGAATTTTATTTGCTTATGGGTATTTGATCTAATGAAACCTATGCTAGAGGCGCTTCGATTTGTACATTGGCAGATTTATTGAGCAAGTATCCATTTTATTTGACAAAGTCGACTTCTTTCCTAAGCCATGTAATGTCCCCATTATTTCGCGAGCATCAGAGTCATTGGATTAGCCTATTATGTCGATCCTTGTAGGCTAGTGGTTCTGGATAGAGGGTCACTTGAACGGGCACTTGGTCGGTTAAAGACAGTATTGGTATTCGGAGTGTGGTGACGTGGTGAATTTGCGCGTTTGGCGCGTAATTGGAGCTTAAGATATTGATCATCACCATTTATTTCACTTACTCAGGCTTGGGGACCATGTGTCTATTTGTTAAAGGGGTCACTTTATATTTTGCAGTTACTATTCACTGATAAAGTGAAAAAAGAAATAACTTAAGTGAATAGTGTTTTTTTTTAATGAATAGTGTTTCAATGTAAAATTATAAAGGGAGAAGAGAAAGTTCGACCTCTTCATGCTTGAGATTATTTTGTTGAGTGAAACTTGAAGTGTGGAGTTTGGGAGAGAAGGAAACTAGGGTTTCCTGATTTCTGCAGTGGGTAAGCCTGGATTGGGCTTGTAGTTAGGATTTTATGCATCTTGAGAGTGTGAAAGACCACTTTAAAGTGCAGGTCTGAGTTTTGTGGCTTCGTGGGAGCCATATTTTGTTGATTGCAAGTGTTTGAAGACATCTACCGGAAGGGAAGTTGCTGTTAAAGTCTTCATTCATCATCTTGAAGGTGTTACTACAAATTTATGAACATTTTGGGAGCTGATTATGCACCTACAGCCAGCCGCTTTGAAGTAAGGGTTTCAACATCCACAAGTAAGGAAAACGCCTCTTTCTTGCAGCTGCTTTTACTCCTAAAGTGGGCGCCCATCATCCTAGAAGACATTTCAACGGAAAATTGGTAGGAGAAACTTGTATTTAAATTTGTATGAGCAATTTCATGGGCGCGGGTACTGTAGCAAGCACTGTTCACAGTGCATCTTGGCTGCAAGTTTGTCATTAGTTGTAAATGATGTCTCATTCCGAAATGCATGTAAGAGGAATATAATTTTAGCACTCTTTGTGAATGAAGAAGGTCTCTTAACTAGTGTATTGAGTTCCTTTGAGTTATCTTTATAAGTTAGTTTAATTTGAATTTTTATATGCATATGGTTGTAAGAAAATTATTAAAATCATTTGGCATCAAACCACAAAAACACCAAAACAAGAAAAACAGATTACAAACCAAAAATCAGACCTTTAACGAGCAAAAATCAAATCAGCAGTGAGTTTGGTTCATCACAGTGGTAGCAGAGTGGATCACCGGAGTGTGGTTCATCACAGTGGTATCAGAGCAAACCTTTCCAGCCACCTTGTGTTGGTTTCAAAGAAAATTCCAGATTAAATTTGGGGGTTTTGAGTCAAATACTTGGTTTGCTGTCAGTCTTTGTCTTTGAAGCTTTTATTGGTTTGCTGGGAAGATTTCAGCGTTGTATGTGTCTTGAAATTGTTCTTTCATGGACGCCTAGCCTTTGAGAAGGTTTATTTTTCAGTCTCATTTGATTTTGGTGAGACATAGATGAAGATATGAGCAATTCGATGGAGTCTTAGCATGCTGGTCTGAATTGGGGTTTATTGAAAATTTATATCAGACCTTCATTTTCTGTTCTATGTTTTCTTGAAGTTCCAATTCATATCTGAGTTTAGAAGCTTAGAGTAACTATTGCAGCTACATTGAAGCTCGAGTTTTCCCTTTGGTGGCTGCTTTGAATTGTTTAAATTCAGGTTATTTGGTTGGCTAGCATTGGAATTGAAGACTTTGCAGCCTCATTGAAGTTGGGTGAAGTGTGGTAAGAGATTCGTCCTTTTTGATATGTTGTTGATTGCTGGTTTTGAAAACTCAGTTGGCAGATTTTATATCAGATTTATTTCAAAATTTGATTTCAGTTCATAAATTCAATAATTGAGAGATTTTGAGTGGGAGATCATCTATGTTCACTAAGCTTTAAAGCTATTGTAATTCACTTGTAATTTGCAGTGGTTCTTTACATTGTAAGACTGATAACAGTAGTACTGTTTCAGTCCTTTATTGCTTTACTTGTGTTAAGTTTTCACATTTGTAACCCCTGGATGGTTTACCCCCAGTGTGGAAAAAGAACTTGTTAATCTCTCTTTGTACCCACTGAAAAGTGGTGAATTCCCACTCACAAGTGCATGCCTGCCGCAGCGGATGAATTAGTTTGTTTTGTAATTTCTTCCCCCCACTGAATTAGTGGAAGTGTGGAAAACTTTCATGGCTGGTTCACTGCCTTGCTCCATTCAATTGTAACTTCATTTCAGTAATTGCTTAGTTTTCTCCGCCATATGACAACACCTCTCCTTGGGATTGAGTGTGCATTCTTGGCGTTGAGATCTTTTAAATTTGGATTTCTACCTTTAAGCTACGCACTATCTATGAAGTTGGATTGTTTAGAAATTTTGAAAATTTTGAAGGCCTTCTTAATCGCTTTTTGTTCTTTTGAAAGATTGTAGCCTTTATATTTCCAAAATCTGCTTTTTCGACGCTTTTCGAAGCTCCCTGCATTAAAATCGGCTGTAAACCTGGTCTCTTCGTGAATGCTGCATTGTCTACAAAACCTGCATCTCAACTTTTTTGGGAAACTGTTTTGAGAGAAATGAGTCTCTTTGGGAAGTGAAATTTCCAAGAATAGAACTGGGCAAAGAGTTTAACTTGATGCTCCTTTTTTCTTTGTTTTAATTTGCTATTCTTTTGTTTTATGCTTATCTATTCTTTGGTAAAATAGAAAATTCAAATGTATGTATTGGAGAAAACTTCAAATGTATAGTTGAACTTTCTTTGCTTTAAATCATTAACTGGATTTTAGCAGTGGTTAGCTAGTTGTTCTGTTAGTTTTAGAAATAAAGCTATGAAAGGGAGTAAAAGTCTGTTATTTAAACAAGGAGATTTTAGGTTACCTACCTTGTTTGTAGAGCAAATGTATGTAAGTAGCCTTGCCCATTATTTTTTCAACCTATTGTGATAACAAATTGGTGGAGCCCACTTTTTTTCCTGAACTTTGTTATTTAGTGGCTGTTCACTTTGGTGTAAGATGGAGTTTGCAAGTTTACCTTTCTTTGTCGCGAAATTATTGTTCGGGCCATCGTTCAATTTGAGTCATGTAATCCATGTTTGATCGCTAATTTGTAAGCCTGTTATTGCTACAAATCTGCTATACCAGAAGTGTAATTGCTGTTGGAAATTTGAGGAAGGAAATCTCATGCCTACTTTGCTCTGATCTACTGTCTCAATCTCTTTCATTATTTTTTCTTATGTGTTTTTGCTTCCAAAATCTTTATTTTAGCTTACATCTTATAAGTACAATGATTCTTCAAGGACTCGAAGTAAGTTTCTTTGAGCTTGTGTTAATCAAATTCATTCGTTGATTTCTAACTCTCAAGCTCGAAATACTAGAGTTTATATGCCTACAGCTAGGCCTAGTTGTACTTTGCCGAAAAAGAGAAACCTTCGCCTTCAACGAAAGAGTTTTATAACCTTGTGCTCTTATCGGTGAATAAAAAAGATTGGCAAAATAGTTTAGTATTTCCTCGCCATCAACAAAGAGGAGCTTCCCTCCTAATTTGAAGAAGCAAAGAATCCTGTATAAGCAGTCCGCTTTACCCATTCCAGAGGGAATTGAAATGCCAACATAATGTATAATGCCTAAAACACTCAAGTACACCTGCGAATGAATTGCATGGTTATTCAAATGTATCTCACCGCCCTAAGATTTTTGGTGTCGGACCAAAAAATCCCACCACTGCACTAAACACATCAAATGGAGATGACACGCAAGAATATTCCAAAATATCAACACTTTTAATGATCATGTCAACAAAATAGAGAGATTGTCAAAAGTTTATAGAGCTTACTTGGTTGGAAGGTCTTCTTGCCTTACACAGTGGCTTTAGATGAGATAAAATATCTTGCTTGTTGATACATTGGCAACTCTGCCATAGTTTCCTGCAATTGTTTTGTGGTAGAAACATTTTCTTCATGCATATGAACAAGCCTTGTGTGACCTCAACATTATCAAGTCTGAATGAAGAGTTAAAGAACAACGTTGGATTAAGATAGTATCCTACAACTTGGAGAGGAGAGTGCATCTGCCGATCCCATCTATCAATTATGTCCCATAAAGGCATATTCTTGCCCCTATTATTTTCCATCCTACCCCTCATCATGTCCTTGGCCCTATCCGTGGCCTCATACAAATATCCTATGGGGGATTTATCCCCATCCACTAGTCTCAAGACTTTTGATAGAGGCTATGGAAATTCCACAACTTGTTCAACTACTTCCCATAAAATAGTAGAGTACATGTACTCTGTCACTACTATGCCATCTACTTGATTTGTGAAGCTAGACTCCATCCACTCATTTGAAACAAAAATTTGTTTCAAATTTATTTTTTGTTGGCAAAGAGTTTGTAGTGCAAGTGTGTTGCAAATCTTGTCACCCTTGGTTGAACTAGCTCCTTGCCCTCTGTGAAAGAATGCACCATGCATAAAACCCTTGTGTGATTATAGATGAATTTTGTAACTGTGTAATGCCCCTTGTCCCACTTTGCCCTAGAATTCACTTATTGATTAGGGTTAGGGTTTTTCACCTTGTCAATTGGATAACTTTTCAATGATATATTCTTGGCTGAAACGTGCAGTCACCATTTGAACAATATTTCCACATATACACATGTCTGTTAGCACTAATATCTAGATATCCAAAATATAAACATAATCACAAAAGTAGTTATTAAGGCATATGAGGAGTGGCATGGGTAGATCCACCCGAAGCTGTCCATCTAAACCCAAGAGCACAAGCGTCCTATCAGGACAACCCACCCCTTGGCCTCGAGCGGTAGGAAAATCCAAACCAAGACAATTCCACCCTTGGAGTGGCGTGCTTAGTGGATACACTTGTACCCGCTTTCTCTACCCCTGTCATTATCTTGGAAGACACTTAACCTACTAAGGGGAAGCCAACGAAGCTTATAAGTGGTTCCAGGCCTACCAACCCTCCATGGCCTTGACGGATCTTGAGTGGGACCCCCACCTCTTCATGGCCCACCCATGCATTGGGACTGGGTGGAACCTTAAGTGGAATTTCCACCCCTCAATGGCCCATCCCTACCTTGGGTTTTGAGGGCGGACTTGAGTGGGGTTTTTAGGCACCACCTTTCTTAGGCCCTTCCTCCCTAGTAGGCTTGCAAACACTCGGAAGACAATCTTTTAAACAATCAAATACATTTTCATTTATCATTGATTCTTTAAGTTCCTATTACATCATTTTCTAGAACAATTATCATTATGATAATACTAAAGAAAGCATTGCATCAATAATCAGATTAGCAATATCTGTTTCTTATATTCAAAATATGCTAAATATTATTGCTAAGTGAGTACATTACCTGAGTTGTATCACTCCATGTTTTCTGATTCATTAGTCACCCCCTTCAACCTTATACTGGATTGATCATAGGATGAGGACAATTCATAAATATACATAATCTACTTATGTTTATATTGAATAGTCATCATTACTTATAATTCTTAATAATTGCTGCAAGTATCATTATTGTATATTCACGTGGATTCCATACCACTCCATTCCATGTTCCTATTCCACCATATTTCCATTCAATTCCTTGTTTTCTCCTTCCACATATATATATATATATGTTTTTATATTATATTTAACTTACAGTCAATGCATAGTTGATCACCGCTGCTGCCTTTCTAATATTTACGATCTGCAGGAGTTCCTTTATTCCCAGCCCGTTTACTTATCTCTATTTATATATAAGTCTTGTTCTTTTCTTTATTCATTCACCCCTTGAATGATGTTTACAGTTTAATCATTGTAGATTGGGTTTGATTGTTTTTTGATTATCATAATCTATCCTCCCTCCCCACGCCCTTCTCCTTTGAGAGTAAATACCCGATATGTTTGGGAGTATATTCTTGCAAGAGACATTTCTTTTGAGTAAATTGTTTTATGCATTAACTGCTGCTGGTTTTAATACTAATGGGGATCACTGCATATGGATGCTAATTACATAGTTGTTGTTCGTACTTTACACTAATAGATTAATTGATTCTCATTAAAATATGTGTATTATATATTTATTATTTATTTTAAATTATCAATAAAAAATTGTAATATATTTGTAACGACCTATTCCTTGCGTAATTTAAAATTTTCCAAGTTCTCACTTTAAACATGTAAAGGTAACAAGTAACAAAGACAATACAATAAAATTTTCCTTTCTTTATTGATAAATTTGTACAAGTTACAATATGTTTCCACATGAATTTCATTTTTATTGCAAATATAAATCAGAGTTCAAAAGTAATACAGTTACATACATAGCTCGTAAGCTTTTGCACAAATAGAAGTAAGAAGGTCCAGGAATCCGTCCTTTCAAATCTTGGTACATCGGCCGCTTACTGTGGAGGAGAAACATCACTCGGGCGCTTTTTTGCCAACCATGGACTTATAATGCGGTCCCCCGCATGATCATTTCACAATGAATGACCCTCCCTTCGAAGAAGAGATTGGTAGGGTATCCTTTAACGATTACCAACTGAGCATAGTGCTGTGTCCTACACAACTAGAACCTTGCTATTTCACAATCTTGAACTAGTACTCGGATCACAATGAATTGACAGTGTAGTCTCAACTATCACACACCTAGGTGGATGTCGTACCTTCCACTACTTTGGCCAAAGTATTCTCATTCAGTATTTCGAATGAAGGTCATCTATCATAAACACTACTCAGGGTCGATTTGACTTGAGGCTTCCTTACTCTACGCATAGGTTTTATCCTTCATTGGGTAAATCCGTCACCCCAGATATCCTACAATCATACGAACCTACTAGAAATGAAACAGTCTACAAGTGTCTTCTATCAATCCTCCTAATTAGGAAATCTTTATCCTAGGAGTACTTAGCTTGCCTCAGTTATCCTAATAACTTAAACTAAAAGACTTTACTTGATTTTGCCTTCATTTCGATCCTAGTAGATAATAAGTACATCTACGTATTCTCCATATACAGAGATCATACACAACATGCAATAGTCATTCAAAATGCAAACAAATCCCTCCCTTTTATCTTTTCCCATTATTTCTCTTTAATGTAAGATAAGTAAACTAATCTCTTAAGCTTGGAGTTCATGCATAATTCACACCTTAATGCAAAACACACACTAATGCAAACAGGTATACACTTCAGAAAACATGCATAACTATTCCTTGAGGTAATTTACTTACATGGTGCAACATAGAACCACTTCTTTGTTTATCTTAACTGAAGTATTGAACTCAATGCAATTCCCTAACTATGCACAATCAGTAATTACACTTTTAGATTTATATCAAGAAATACACTCTAGAACATGAAAGAAGAAACAACATGCCTGGTATATGCTTTTCCCTTTAGAGGATGAACTTGGTTGTGTTTCCAACACCTCAGACCTCCAACAAAAGACTGTGAACTCAAAAATTGTGAAGATAATGTACAGAGGATGTCTCTCAGCAAATGGTGATATATGTTCTCAGAAAATATGAAAGGCTTCTCTCAACAATAATAAAGCTCACTCACAGCTCAAAAGGGGATAACCACAGTAACTGGTAAATGCTAGTAAAAATTCACAGTATCTTTCAAACTCAGCAATAAAGAATAATATAACCAAAATAGGGAATGATTATGTAAGCTCAATAAGAATGATAAACTTGGATTGTTCAATGTGTCTGTTTCCAATGAATGGAAGGGCGTGTATATTTATAAACCCGAAATGCAACAGTTTTCCACTTAAGAAGGCATGTTGATTGACAACAAAGTGCCCAGAAACAGTCAAAAAGATACTTGGCGGATTCTTAAACCCTAAGTCATCAAAATTGAAGGTGATTCGACCTCATTGAGCCAGCAAATCATGAATAATTCAACTCAAAAATTTAAAACGCCACCTACAGGTACACGTCTTTTCCCAGTCGTATGAAATCAAATGATTCACCTGCTACATTTTTAGGTCAAGGTTCCTATACTCCCACGTCGCCATTACTTATGGTTTGAAGAACAACAATGGACGTTTCTCCTCCAGACCGGGTCTATGCCGTGCTCATGGCCGCGCGCTTTCACAGGCGTGTTTTCATTTCATACGCCATTTCATTTCCACGGGTATAAACTTCTCAAAAATGTATTTTTCTCTTTTTCAAATGTTCACCAATAATTATTTTGACTTTACACTCTATGAAGTATTTAATATTTCAAATATTTATCTCTCTTAATATTTCGATTTCCCATAGTTCAAAATCGAAATATTTCACCATTTAAATCCTTTATTTTTCTATTACTTTTGTGTTCAATTTGTATTCTATTGAATATTTTATGTGTCATTTAAATTTATACAATTCATATTTTAATATCATATATTAATATATTTTATCATATATGTATTTTAATTAAGTGTAATATATTTTTTTTAAAATATATAAATATATATATTTTCCGACATTACATCGTGATATATATATATATATATAAATATTACCTTAATATTAGTACATATATTTTAAAAATATAAATATATAATATATTTACATAGGTACTTATGTATTTAAGTATATATCCATAATATAACCACATTGTTAATATATACCTTTATACATAAATATATATGTAAATTTGCTAGGCAATAATATTAAATATCATTTTCACCACAGATATCAGGCGGACTGTGTACATTTATACTCTTGTGCATTCGTATGTATGCGTATATACATGTCGACACATGTGTATGAGCATATCCGTCTGCT
>VDFB02344664.1:0-54897 GCA_007258455.2 Sequoia sempervirens
AAAAGTGATGCCATTGAAAGGGAACGACTTAAAAGGCCACGCTCTTCTGAGCCTCTCAAAGACAATGCAGAATTTTTTGGGTCTCAGGGTCCAGCAGATTTAGGGCTATATAGGCTATCACAGAGAGTAAAATATGATTCAGAATGGGAAATGAATAGTACTGCTGGTGACAAGGGAAAGGTCCCTCACAAAGCTGGTTTATTTCAGAGTAATCATGGGATTTATAGGGACAATCTTTACCTATCATCTTATCATGGTGATAATAGAAGTGCTCTGAGGTCATCAATGTTTGGAAGTGGTCATACGGGATCTTTTGTGACACCATCACCCACTGTGACTCAAACCAATGAGAGAAGAGGTTCTGATAGCTACCCCACAGCGTCTGGTTTTAGTAATATAAACCCTGTAGGACCATCATTTTATGGAACTAGTGCAATAGTTGGTGCTCGTGCAGTCTCATCAGCACAAGTTAATTATGATGGTAGAGGTCTTCAAAGTTGTACACCAACATTTGGTGGTGTGGATAAAAGTTCACTTGGATCATCCACATATGATATTAGTGCTGCAGGAAACTCCTCAGGCAGTCTGCTGAAAACTAATTATGAGAGGGGCCCTGAATCAAACACCTCAACTCTTGGCGGTGATAATTTGAACATTAGTTCATCAATGTATGGTTCTAATTGGTCGTCTGATCCAAATAATTGGAATGGCAGAAGAGGCCATGATCGATATATGCTAAATTTAAGGCCAGGTAACATGCGTTCCAGTGATACATCAGTATATGGCTCTGGTGCATCTGCAGTGCCATCGTCCAATGTATATGGCTCTGGACTGGAGCAACAGAACTCAGGTTTTGCTAGTACTAGATCCAATTATGGATCTGGGGCTTCTTCTGCTGGTGTCTCAGGGCAATCTGCTATAAATAGGTATCAGTTCAATACTGGCTTAAGATTTTGATACTGTTGTATCACAAATTTATTCTTATGAAGTGTATGATGTGGAGAGCATTATGGATTTGAAGGTCGAAAATGTGTAACAGTTTATATTAAGCTATAAGGTAGAGTCTAGCAGGTTCTGTCTCTGAAAACCTTTGGTGTACATGAATTTTTTGTTGGGTTCAAAAATTGGCAATGAATGTTTCTAGAATTTTTTGGTTGAAAAAGAAATTCACTCAATTCAATCTTAAGTTATGCATCAGAGTTATATGTATTAGCAACGTTTACTCTTTACGTGAAAGAATTGCTCTAATAGAAAATCTCATTCAAATTTTTTAATGAGAATAATTGAAGTAACCTTCTCGAATAAATTTGTTTATTGAAAGAAAATGAACCATTGGCAATCTAAATATTATCAACCATTCCTGTCTTTTTATGAAAGGACCGAGGAACTAGCAACAATGTTGTTTTAGCCTTTTATTGTATGCCCGCCCTTTTTATAATTTCAATCTTTTTGCTGCTTTTATCCGCTAATCAAAATGCGTGCATTGGTGTCTTTTACGATGGGGAAGGAGGTTAAGTGTGGTTCTCGTCGAGCAATTTTCATCTTGACGCTTTGTTGATTTTTTAATGTTGAAAATTTCTGGAATTACTGTATTCAATAATTTTTTTCACAAAACTGAAAATTTATAGGGTAATACTTGTTTGCGGTTGGGATCTCAACCTTGGTCGATAATTTGTAACTTTAATTGAACTTCAATCGAAGAAAGAGCAAGTTATGTATTAACGATTTGAAACTTGAGAATGATGTGACACTCAAAAAAAATTGCAGAGGATAATTCAATAAATTTAATGTCCAATTTGTGTAAATATACATTAACAACATTAGATTTTGGATTGGATAGTATCATAGATGTAGAGAAATATGAACCAGTGAATACACATGAAGATATGTTAATTGACATAGTATTGTAAAATGATAACATGTTTAAAATAATCCCATTTGCATACAACGAAGGTAATTTCCTTTTTGACTCTTTACAACTATTGTTACATATGCAGTACACATCTATTGAACTATGAAATGGAACAATTGAACATTTTCTAAATTGTTTAGCAAGAAATGATCCTGAAGCTTTAGTTTGACATAAATATGAACTAGAGCCCCAAACATTATATGAATTGTATGGATTTAACAATGTTAGTACATATTTGTGATGTATGTTACTATCTATAGTTTCAAAGCCAAGTTTTAATGAGTATGGCCTTTGGAGAGACTTATTTTGTATTAAATGGCTAGACAATGATTAGATATTCAAATATGTATTTGGTATTTAACAAGAAAAAGAAAGTACTTATATTTCAATGGAAGTTCACAAATAACTACATATTCTATTATGTTCCATGATCAAAATCCTACTCATGGACATTTTGAACCACTTGTATCCAAAAAAAACCCATCTAAACAACAAATTCATCAATATAAAAATAAAAAACAAAATTAAATTCATAAAATTATTTTGTATAGGAAAATTCAATAGATATAATGTTCAAATTATACAAAAATGCATTATCAATACCAAACTATGGTGACAGCCTTTTCAATACTATTGTTATTTCACAAACAAGGAATATGACAACCAATGTCGTAGACGATGCATGGCTCAATACTTTTGCAATGCAATACTAAATGGAGACAGAGTAGCAAAATATTGCCTTCAAACTTGTCTCAACTATAACTTGATTATTAATTATGGTGTGACAAACTAGGAAATATTTATTGCAAAATTTTGAGACCCAGTTGAACAAAGTAGAATTAGAGGGTGTGATTTTTTTTTGAATGGATATCTTACATTTTGCAAATTAAAATAAAATTTTGGTCAAGAAACAATAACATGTCTTTCAAATTATATTGAAAATGTGTCAAGCCAATAAAAGCATACAACATCACGTGTTATAGAGTCAGTGACATGCATACACACTATAAGCTATGTGGAGCGGAGATGATAAAGACAAATGACATTTACATGTAGAACAATCATAAAAACTATCAATGATTGAAGGAAAACAAAAGATTGGTATGCACAAATTGAAACAATCCATTTAAAACACTAAACATGTAGAAACTAGTAACTCTACACAACACACAAATGGCTTCACTAGAATTTCTCATAACTTGCTTCATAAAATAAAATAAGTGCGTAAATAAACTAAAATTCATGGCATACAAAACTAAAAAAAAGAGACACCAATAGAATTTTACATGGAAAAAATAGACGACACACCTAAACATTTGTCTGCAATTTTTGGCCAAACAATTTTTAAAAAAATGTAATAAATTTAAGTCAAAAGGCAATAGAAACATGTGAGCAACTTTTGCTATGAACACAAGAATTGTTTGGAAACAAGATATACAACTTTTGTAACCAACAATTGCAACAAAACAAAAAACCAATTATGCAACGCCAAACAAATTAAAACAAACAATCCATGACAATACACAACTACACTTTCAAAACTTGAAGGAAGGTGAGTGTCCCTTCAAATTGCGTTTGTACAAATTTTGCAACCAGGACAAAAGATCTCAAATTGGACTAAATGGAACTATTATCAATGTGCCAACCAACATGAATATTATATAAACGGTTTTGCCACACTCAAACAATGAAACATGCACAATTGCTATTGTATTGAAGAGACACTTACAATATGCAAATGCATATCAAAAAGGCAAAGTGTGATAAAAAATTATTATGAATGCTCTAAATGAGTTGTGTAAAACAAAGTTACACAAAACGCAAAATTTGAAATTGAACAAAAAATGTGTCATTACAAGAACACATTGCAATTATTGAGTCTTCATCAAGTGATAGTGACAATGACAATAACATCAATAATTACATGGAAATGGAGATAGACACCTTGATCCATCGATTTATCGAGTCAAGAACTATACATTGTATAGAATACAAAATCATCAAAATAACATTAGCAAAAGGAAAACAACCTCTTAAAATATTTTAAGAAAAATATGCAAAAGAGATGAATTTTGTAACACTATTTTTTGGAGAACCACATGATGAAAATATTGAAAAAACAATTTCATACCAAAAAATTACACAATGGGAATTAAAAAATTCAAATCAAACATTTTCTTATCATACCACTAACTTATTTTTCAAAACCATCAAAATTCTAGTTGGCCAAGTTTTTTCTACAATATGGATAAGAATTCACAAAGGAAAATTAAAAGGTAGAAAATTGCTAGCAAAAGATGTCAAACACAAATCAAACCTTGAAAAAATATTGCAACCAGATATTAAATTTGTAGAGTTTTAAAAAATAAGAAATTTGTCAGACTATTTACAACATCTAAAGAATAATGTTTTTGCAATGATACGATAGTTAGGACGACCAACATTTTTTGTTACATTCACTAGCGTAGTGAAAAATTGGGACACTAACAAAAACATTGAAAGAATTATACATATCACATCATAGAAAATCAACACAAAGCCAAATTGAAATACTTAATGAGATTGACATTTTCTATTTGATTAAAAAGGATCCAATGACTTGTACTCGCTATTATGAACATATAATTAATTCAACAAAATAACTAATATGTTCAAATGAAACAATTTTTCAAAAAGGTATTCCTACTTCTTAGTTATAGAGTTATAAAATTGAGGAAATGAACATGACCACTTCATACTATGAGTTAAAGATGCACAAATTTATAGAAAAGATATCTATACTAGCATCAAAAATTTGTAGACAAATATCTAACTTGCAATACAAAAAGTTTGGAGGAATACATAGCTAAATTACATATACATCACCATACTAGACAGTGCACAAAGACAACAAAAAAATGTCACTTTGGTTTTTCACAGCCACCAATGAAAACAACAATAATACTTGAACCATGCACTAACAAAAAAAACATGTGTATCACTGAATAACTCAGATCTACTTTAGAATGTTCAAATTATGATTGATATATATCCTTTTAAGATTTCTTAGCAAACATAGGAATGAATGAAGAAGAAACTTGTATTAGCCATATGGTCTACATTGCTTAGACTGACAATATTTTTTAAAAGAAAGCCAACTCACACATGGAACAATACATTTTCAAAACACATTCAACATCTATGACAAGCAAACACAAATGCATAATTTGTTCTAAATGCATATGTTGAGACAATGTATTGTAGCTCGTACATGACAAAAAGTAATAACTCAATAACAAATACATTTAACAAGATACACACAAACCATAAATAACATAACATTGATGCAATAAAAATGATAATAAAGCTTGGAAATTCCTTAACCTACAAAAAATGTCTACTCAACAAGCTACACATATTGTGCTTTCACTTCCTCTTAACTATAGTTGAAGGAGATGTAGATTCATAGATACATCAGTTGCTAAGAACCGTACATTTGTCTCAAAAAGCTCTAAACAACTTAAAAATGAACCAAATGAATCACAAAATGTTTCTTGTAAAAGTTGATTGACCATTATATTACATGACCTAAAACATTGACAAATGTTTGTTTTATTAAAAAAAAATTGAGAATACACAATAGAAAAGAGAAAATTAAAATGAAGAAGTAGACCACAAAATATTTGGTTTATTAAATAAAATAATATTGACATTGAACACTATTACATGGAGAAACTCTTACTATATGTTCCATTTTCCATAGATGAAAATATTGAAAGAAGGCTTCACAACATGGAAAAATATTTTTGTAAGCAATGGAAAATAATACAACTTAACCAAGTAAAGTATACATTTAATACAAATGAACTATGAGATAAAAAATGCTATTAATGATGTCAACATTGAAATTAAAGAACATGTAAGATAAAAACATTGTTGAAAACTTAAATACCAAATACAATTTGCAATTAGAATTGGATACAAAAAAACTTAATATCTATAACAAATAAATAAGAAAAACATTTGAAATATCTAAACATCCATACTTGCATGAAAACAAAGAGTATTATAATGTTCGAAGAATGTTAAATAAAGAGCAACAAGCTATAGTGAAGGACATACTAATAAAAAAACAACAAAAAATACTTGAAACATTGCATTTGCTTTTAACCAGAGGTGTTGGCACGAGGAAAACATTCACTGCTAAATTAATATACCAAGGCCTACTTCGTATATATAATAATTCAAATGATAGTGACCCAGATAAGATAAAGGGCTTGTTACTTGCATACATATGCAAAGCTTCTTATAATATTAGAGGCATAACCTTGTGCTTTGCACTCTTCATACCATTTAACAAATCCATTTTGATTCCATTGAGCTCAGATAGATTAGATACATTGACAAAAGAGTATCAACAATTGCATATTATTATTATAGATGAAATCTCATTATTTTGAGCAAGAATGTTTTTGATAAGATAAGCAACATTTACAGGGTGTTGTACCTTTACACAAAAAGCCCAAAGGGCCAAAAAAAGAAGCTAGTTCAAACTAGGAATGAACTATGAAAAGAGGACAAACCACACACAGAAACAACTGACAGATAGTTGTTGGAACACAAACAAGGACTTAGACAACCCCAGAATTAGAGGGGAGCACGAATGTTATGATAGATAGATAAAAATATTTTGTGGCATAATGCAAAAACTTACTAAACATTTAGGTGGTTTAGACATTATTTTTTTGGTGATTTCTACCAAGTAGAACCTATACATGATTGTCTAGTGTTTCAAAATCTTAAAATAAATACTAAGCTAGTACCATATGATTTTTGGGAACAAAACATCAAATGCTATATATTACAAACAAAAATGAGATAAAAAAACAAAATCTTTTTCAATGTTCTTAACATAATATGAACAAGTTATCAAATAGACAATGGCATAGCATACTTAAATAACAAATGCTTACGCTCTACACCTACAAACCCAACATTCCAATTTCCTTTTTACAAGAGAAAAGATGGCAATGCACACAACCGAAAGATATCATTATCCCTACATGGACAACTAATCACAATCAATGCAATTGATGAACATGACAACTCTTCTAATGTAGAATAATTTTATGAGTGTTATACAAATATAACAGACCAAATTTTATTAAAAATAGACATATTGGTTGAAATTCATGGTGGAAACTTGGATACATAGGATTGTCTTGTAAATGGATCAAATGGAATATTCAAATCATATACACAACATTGCGGATTTGAGAAAAAATCTAAGATAGCTACTTGGTGGAAAGGTGCCTCTCAACAGCATTATACAGTTGAGAAGAAAGCTGATCAGAATAAGAGTTTTTCAGAAGTGGTTGCTTCTGATTCACTGGGTCTAGGGATGCCCCCTCCTATCATCTCAACTGGCAGGGACACTAGGGCTTTCCCTATTGAGTCTAAGACTGCCACTATAGGTGATTGTGCTTCGGCTTCCCTCTCTGGCAGTTCTTTTGTAAAGTCTTTATCTGTGCAAAGGAATCATGATGAATCTCCAAATTTACTAGTTGCTGGCTTTCATACTCATGAAAGTAGTGAGTTGGTTTGGCATGGTAAAGCGACGCAAGTGGAAGAAGGTTGGATCACAATTAAAGGAAAAAAAGATAAATCCTCTAAGCCTTCTTTCGACATGATTCTCCTCTCCCACAAGAAAAGTGTATTGTAAATCTTGATTGGTCTTGTTTTGGAGCTGATCTTTTCCGTTGGCTACTTGTTGTCTTTTCTGCAGCCTTGCTTTTTTTGTATAAGGGTTCTGGGTCCCTTCAAAATTTGTTTTTCCCTTTATCAAAAACATGGACATTATATGGATTGAATTCAATGATTGTCATATTGGAAAATATCAAGCTACAAAAATATCGCATTTTAACCAAACATACATTGACAATGGATGTGCACTAATACTTTGAGTTATAAAACCAATCCTAAAACTAAGTGCACAATGAAAGAATATTGTTAGAAAACAATTTCCAATGCAATTAGCATGTGCTCAAATAATACATAGATCACAAGGGCTTACAATTCATGGCCTTGCATTTGAACCCTTAGGTGTACACCAACATGGGTTAACTTACACAACTCTTTCTAGTACATCAAGCATTGAAATATTATTTTTGTTAAACCCTCTAAGAACAAAAAAAGAGATAAAAACAAAAATCATAGAAGAAATGATGTGACTAGAAATAATAGCTAAGTGGAATCTTCAAAATGACATCATTATGAAAGTCAAAAATTATGCATTTCCATATCTACATTGAACACTCATCATTTCCAACCACATTAAAAAGACATTGTAAATGACAAATATTTAATGTCATTTGACATTGTTGTCTCCAAGAGGCATATTTGAAAACACCAATAACAAATAATGCATTACCAGATTACATATTGTTTTTAGCATACCATGTACATGGGATAATGGCCTACATAAAAATAACATTTAGAAATATCAAATGCAATACCACTAATAGAAGATAATGTTGAAGCAATATTGACTACATTGATTTTTACTGAACAAACTCTTTATATTTGTAATTTACATGCTTACTGGATGAGCAACATTTACAAATATCATAATAATTTTCAATAATTCGATGAAAATTCCTTCTACTGAAAGCCTTATTTACAATGTAGGTGACTTCAACATTGACATGTCCACCTCCTAAAAAAAACTAGAAATGTTAAAAGAGAACATACAAATACATAACTTGGACTTGTTACTTGAAAACACAAAACCTTTGTCAAGACTCATTATTGATCATGTCTGGACAAATAATTATGCACATACAACAAAAGTTCAAAGATTGAAATCATATTGGACTAATTATGACACTTTTCTATTTCATGTTCACAATATTGTCTAGTCATGCCATGCATTTTCCAAAAGGTAAATATGTAGGGGAAATTGACATAAAAAAGTTTTGATTGTCTACTTATATTAACTCTTAGTCAAAATATAGTACTATAACTCATTATTCATACTATATTCAAGACCATAATTCATATGAAAAAAAATAATATAAACATTATTTTACAAGTCACTTAAAAACATGAATAAAGAGCAAGACACATCATCTAGTTCAATATCTACAAAAAAACATGCCACACAAAAGAGTAAATTATCCAAACAATAAAAATAATTTACTTTCTTTAACAAAATCTTTAAAAAATCACATTTGACTAACATATTTGTTTTGTTAAAGGCAATTCAACATGAAGCAAAAAAAAACAACACTCCATCAGCTACTTTCCATATAACCAATAATATGATAGAGAAAGGGTATTTTACTAGACACTAATCTAGTAGAAAAAAATATCTAAATGTATTAAATATATATTTGAATATAATTGCAAAACAATGTTTGACAACTAGAGAACTAGACAAGTAAAAATGTTTCTATTTTACAAATTTGTCAAAAACATGCAAATCACAAGAAAAGATCATGTTACACCATTGTCTATAGCTATACAAGAACTCAACAAAATGGAAAGACATATCAATTATTCCAAATTAATTGAAACGTAAATGGTGTTTTGACAAATCTTATGACTTGCAATTTTTATTTTTTTTGTTGAAGCCATTTAGAAAACATCGAACCAAAAAACACATCTCCTAGCAAATTGAACACACAAAGTAGCCAAAGCAAAGAAAGGTATTGATTTGTTATAGTCCTCTTTAATAACAAACTTTATTAAATTGTTTTGTATATGCTTCTATATTTTTCATACATGTCTAGAATCACCAACATACATAGTGGAAAATCTATAATTAATATTCACATAATTTAGAATAATATGCATTTTTTATTCTAGAACGTTAGCAAGTATATTACATTGATAAGTGGGAGTTATTTGATAAGTATATTATATTACATTGATAAGTACGAGCTATTTGACACATTGTGGAAAATACCTCTTACTTATCAATTGATGAGCTAAAGGGGTTCTATAATGAATGGTTCATAAGGAACAACACTTGTTGAAGGTTTTGTAAATGGGGTTACAAGCTCAGTGGGCTTAACCTTGGGGAAAACTCCATTATTAAGTATGCATGATTTGGAGTAGTATTGGGATGGGTGATCTCCTAGAAACACCCAATGCTTCATCTCTATGAGCATCACCTAGATGCAATGAATTCTAATGGAACATACATTATCATGAGAGATGGATTCTTGTGAATCACTACTCATGAAACATGGATCAATGAGTTTGACTCGTAAAACTACATAATTAAATTTTGATAACAATATCATGCATATTACATATTTACTACATACAATTAACTACATAATTCACTTTAACATGCTAATTTCAACAACTCCAAATCCTAGTACAATATTGGAGCTTTGCACAAGAGGAATTGGTTTTGTATTTGAAGATATACTTGTTGTATATGGTCCTACATCTACCAAGTACACCAATATTCAAAGAAGCAAAATTGTACATGTTGACCTCGTAGACTGTAATGAGAAAATGACAATAACTACATAAACATTAGAAATAATTTGATAAATGCATTCCTACCCTGTATGTCAGTTGGATCCAACATTCATGTTACCAAAATATTAATCAAATCGAAAATTCAATATGAAAGAGGTGATGTAGATTGTTTCCTTGTCTTAACCACTAGAAGCATAGTTGGAACCATGCCACCTATTTACAATCAACATAGATTAACTCCAAACTTTACTATCTCTTGACTAGTAGAAGCAGAATGCAACTATTCAATTGGTTCCTTTGGAGTAATAAGTACATCTTACCATTTGAATAAAAACTAGCATGAAGTGCATGTCAAAGATGATGATCTCTAAAAAGACATGGCTACTGTATATATCTAACCATTCATATTTTAATTTTCATATTCATCTTTACTTATGAAACTTCCTATATGAATTAACATTTTTTTGTAGGTTTTTATTCCAAACACCAACACAAAATTATTGCATATTTACAATAAATGTTTTCCACAACAAAAATGACCCTCTTTTCAAAAGTGTTGTTAGAAGTGGCTCGAGAGGCACAAATGTTATATGAACAACACAATCTACATTTTTGGAGGAGCTCAATGATTAATGCACAAAAGCATACTTGCAAACCCTTGCTAGATGCAACATTCAGAAAAGAACACAAAAAATCATAATTCTAATTCTATATTTATTTGACATAACTATTGCATTATTTCAATACTCTATAAAATATATAACAAGTAATTTCTATTCATAGGTACTTGGCACACTCAAGGCAATGAATGTCCACTTGCCCCCCTATGAAGCTTGTGCAATACATGTCATTGATCGATGCTATTTGACAAGTTTGTTGAAAAATGTTCTGCCAATTGGACATAATGCAAAAGAGCCACCCAACTATCCTACCATCACAATCTAACTTGCACATTGCATAGGCAATAAGGAAACATTGGTTGTTGTTTAAATGGAGACCTCCTTGAACAAAGCTTTCTAAAACTTATAGAGATTACGTATGAGCAATATAGAGATGAAATTTCACCCAAAGTATTTCTTTTACGTAGATTCCAAATGCATAGAATTCTTACATTGTTTGTAAACAATTTCATTGTCAACATTGTTAAACAATGACCACTTTATTAGTTATGTATATTGCACATTGACAAACCATCTATCATAGTGGACTAAATTTTTTTTATATGTAAACAAACAATTTTGTTGTTTTTGAATTTTGTATGCTTATATGATCTCTATTACATTATGACCTTTCAAACAAAATCAAATTTTGCTATTTTTTTTATCCTTGTTTAAATAAGATTGACAATAATACATTCAATATTATGTCTTGTTTTTTGTTTTACTTCCGATCTCTATGAAATATAATGCAATTTTGTGCTTTTGTCATCATATTGTATGCATGCACAACCTTGTGACAATTTGTTTTATATATAGCTATGAAGTATTACCTTAAAACAACATGGTAGTAAATTGTAGGTAGTATTTTTATTTTCTAGATTTCAAGCCATGCACGATTTATGCCAAATTATGTATTTCACCGTCACTTGCAATCTGGTTAAGGGGGGATTTTTCATTTTTTTGGAGGAATGCAGATTTTAGATTTTGGATTTTGATTTCGTTCTTAAACATTCTGATGTGGAGAGGCAAAGTGTGAATTCTATTGCAGTTACTGATTATTAATCTCCTATCTAATACATAGATTATTTGACTCTAAAAATTAATTCTCAGCAAATATCGAAAAATAACACAACTGCAACTTCACCAATAAAACTCACAAGAATAGAGAAGAAAACATTCACAATAATGAACACAATATTTTTGGACAAATTGTCCGTGGAAAAACCCCGAAGGGAAAACCACTACTGCAGATGAGGAATTATATTAAACTTCAGCAAATTAAGGAATACAAAACTGCTTGCTCTCTTACTGGCAGAGCTCCGGCAATATTCTTCTCTGAAATTCTTCCCTCAATTTCTCCTGCTGAAATTCCACAGCTGCTATCCCCAACGCTATCACTGCGCCCTTGCTAACACTGCAAGACTATTTGCTCTCACTGCAATTCTACTACTTGCTAACACTGCAAGTCTTTCTCAAGTATCTCTACTTGCTATCACTGCAAGTCTACTTTGTTGTTGTGTTCTCCAATTGCCCATTGATCCCCTTTTATACTTTTCTCATTGGAAAACCAATGGCCATGATTTAATCTCAATCAATGGCTAAGATTAAATAGACTCTAACAACCCTAACTAACTGGATTCTAGAAGTCTCTAGAGAGAATCAATTATTTAATTACATAATTATCTAGACAACTCCTTTTCCGAGGTTTCTAGAAAATAATTAAATAATTAAATGACACTTCTAGACAATGGAGACACCTCGGCCCAAGCTACATAAATTAACAAGTTGAACTTTTAGTTTGAGTTTTTGTACTGTTAAGGATTGTGTTGAAGTCTGTCGGCAAATGTTTGATCCTTGTAGTTACATTGTTCTTTACATTCAAATCAATGAAAATTTCAGGTCCTAATATGCAGTTAAGTTGAAAGTCATTTGGTATCTTGGATCTCTGTTGAATCACTAAAATCAATTCAAATTTGCATAGATTTTCTTTGTCAAGTTTTCGCTCCTCGGTCAGATATTATAGTCGCAACTGCCCTAGTAGACATGCATTCAAAAAGTGGAAGCATTAACAAGGCACGTGAACCGTTTGACAAAATACCTGAAAAAGATGAATCTCATGGACTGCAATGATTGTAGGATATGTAAAAAATAGATTTGTTGAAAAGGCTTTAGAAACTTTCAAGCAAATGCAATTGGCAAGTGTAAAGCGAAATTCCACAACCTTTGCCAGTATCCTCCCTACCTGTGCCAAAATGGGAGCTTTGGAACAGGGTAGGGACATCCATCAAAGCATCATGAAAGGAGGATTTTTTAAGAAATTATAGCTGGAATTGCTCTGTTAGACATGTATGGAAAATGTGGAAGCAAAGAAAGGGCACGTGAACTGTTTGACAGAATGCCTCAAAGAGAGGTTATCTCATGATTGCAGGATATGCACAAAATGGATTTTTTAAAAAGTTTTAGAAACTTTCAAGCAAATGCAATTGGCAGGTGTAAAGCCAGACTCCACAACTTTTTCCAGCCTTCTCCCTTCCCGTGCCAAAATAGGAGCATTGGAATAGGGTATGGACATCCATCAAGGCATAAATAATAGAGGAATTCTATCAGATGTTGTAGTTGCAACTGTCCTGGAACTGTTTCACAAAATGCACCAAAGAGATGTCATCTCATGGAATGCAATGATTGTAGGATATGCACAACATGGATTTTGCAAGAATGCTCTCAAAATCTTTGAATTAATACAGCACTCTGGAACATATCCAGACATTGTAAGCTTTGCTTGTGTTCTATATGCATGCAGCAATGCAGGTTTAGTGGATGAGGGTTGTACATACTTCAATCACATGAGTAACTCTTATTGCATTACACTTACACTTAATCATTATGTTTGCATGGTTGACCTTCTTGCTCAGGCTGAGTATCTTGAAGTCACTACACTTTATCATTGAGATGCTAGTTAAACCTTTGGTGCTTGCATGGATGTGTTTTTTGGGTGCCTATAGATCGCATATGAATATAGGCTTAGGAGTATTTACAGAAATAATGCTTTTTGATTTGGATCCTAAAAATGTTGCGACATATGTTCTTCTCTCAAACATCTATGCAGAAGTGGGTAGGTGGGTTGAGGTCCAAATGGCAAGGAAATTGATGAAAGATGAGGAATTAAAAAGATCCCTGAATGTAGTTGAATTGAAGGCCATAAAATGGTACGTGTTTTTTGTGTAGGAGATAGATCACATCCACAAACGTAGGAGATCTATGCAAAGTTGGAGAGACTAGACTTGGGAGATGAAGGTGGCAGGGTATTCTCCAGATTCAAGGCATTTACTTAATGCTATGAAAGAGGAGGAAAAATAATTATTTCTCTACCACCATAGCAAAAGGTGGGCAATTGCATTTGGTTTGTTAAACAACACCCTAGAACAATTATTAGAGTTGTTAAGAACCTTTGAGTATGCATTGATTACCACACTGCAACAAAATTTATCTCCAAGATAGTTGCAAGAGAAATTGTTGTGAGAGATGCAAATCGTTTCCATCATTTTAGACAGGGACAATGTTCTTGCGAAGATACCTTGTTTTGGGTCTATCTCAATTCTTTCTGAACGGCGTTCTCATTGTTGTTGCCTTGCAAATCATTTGATTAAGTTGAAACCCTGTAATGATATATGTTTTTCTTTGGAGTTGTATTTGTTAAGTTTTTTTTAATCCCAAAATTTTTAGTTTTATGCTTTCGAGTTATATGGTATACTTTGTGATAAACGTGCATATTCTTTGCTTGACTTGTCATAGAGTGTTTATGTTTTGGATTTCAAGGTTCACCTCTACAAACTCTTTTAGCAATGTTACTAATCAATTTGTTGAATGATCTTGTGTAGTTTTGAGAATGTTTGGTTGGAGTGGAAGGATTTTTTTTCAGCAGGACCAAAATCCATGTGGTAGGGGTCAAGGATGTCAAGGTTCTGAATATTCAAGAGGCTCTAATAAATATCCTTTTCGGGGTTAAAGGGTACCGAAACCCTCTTGGTTTAGAGGACACCCTTTGCCCCCTGCTTTCCCACTTAACCCTAATATAAAGATTGGCTTAGGGAGGGATGCATGAGTTTCACTTCACTTTAAGCCTCAAATTGGAACATAATTAATTTGGCCTCTCGAGGTGGCTTGAATACCTTGGACAATCCAAGGCCTGTGCAAATTAACCCAACAGTTCTTATTGCCTAGCATTCTACTTGGGCACAAAGTAAAACCTTTGTTGCAAGATTACCTTTGCAATTGCTACATGAGATGTTTTAGTTGTTCAAGATGCCATCAAACCTAAGATGATTTATTGTTTTCTTTTAATATAGTGGCCACCCTCGTTTAACTTTACCCCACACAAATGATTATGACATGCTTCAAACTTCCATTCCTGCAACTCTATCCTCATATGAACAAACTTGGTCCTCATCTATCAGTCTTGTCATTACTAGAAGACAAAAGAACATTAAGGGGGAAATTGATGTAGGAGGATGACCAACCTTAGGATAGGCATATTTCATTGTGAGAACGGTGAGATTTTAGTCCAAGCTGTCATTATATGAGAAAAATGGAGCCACAATAAATGAGAAAGGTAAACACATACTCCACAGTCATATCTGAGAAAAACTCCAACCAGAGGCAATAATATTGAGAGCAACACCTCAATAAATGTTTCAAAGCCCATTGTTGCGTTTGCATTCAACTTTACAACCTTTTTCTAACTATAATTCCTCGGGTAGAAAAGGAAGATTGATGGAATTTGAATAGAGAAAGCTCAATTGCACAAGTTGTGGAAACTGCATTGAGACATAGCAACATTAGGTGGTTTCAATAGAGACATGCACTAATTGTTGTCTAAACCTCTTAGGTTTGGTGGTCGTATTGGCTTGTGATTACAAGCTTATTTTGGGTTGTCTTTATCTCTTCTATAGAGTTTATTTTATTTTATTTTAATTAAGATAATTTTTACATTGTAGAAATTTCATTATGTCTACAATAATATATGTATGCTATTTTGAATGTCAGGTGTTTATTTAAATATATCTCACAACAGTATCATTTTCTAAATGGTTAACCAATTCACCTCATGTACTACACAAATGAATGCAATAAATAGATCAAAATTTTCCCTAATTGATCTTCTAATATAAGATTATTTTTATAATAATATTTGATATAAACATATAAAGAATTTGTATCTATTAGGTCAATACATTATTTATATTATATAATTTAAATATAAATATAATATTATATATATTAAATAATATAATAATAAATAATAGAGTTAAAGAGCATATATAAATAAATAAATTAGCTATTAATTTTTATATGTTAATTTAATTTATGCTATCTAAAATTATATTAAATAGTTATTATAATAATTTTATATTTATATTTAATATTTTTTATTATAGATTTCAATATATAATGATAATATAATTATATATCATTTTATATATAATTAAATTTGTATTATATAAAACGTATATTATATATTAATTATATATTGCAATATATATGTATGTTAATCTAATTTATACAATATAAAAATATATTAAATATTAATTATAATATTTTTTATTGGTATTTAATAGTTTTTATTATAGAATATAATTATAATAACAATAATATAATTTTTATATAGTTTTTTAATATATAATAATAAGTATAAATATATTATATATAATTTAATTTGTATTATATAAAATATACATATGTATTAATTATCTATTGTATTATATTGATATTTAATGATTTTTAATATAAAATATAATATATGATTAAATATAAATTTTATATAAATTTTTAAAAATATAATAATAAGTATAAATATATTATATATAATTTAATTTGTATTACATAAAATATACATATGTATTAATTATCTATTGTATTATATTGATATTTAATGATTTCTAATATAATATATAATATATGATTAAATATAATCATTTAATATTATTTTGAAAATAAATTTAGTTTATATAAAATATAACATATAATAATATTTTCGTGTGATGCAACACAATGACTTTTGTGTCATATCTCTCTCTTATTCACTCCATCTCTTATCCTATATCTCTATCTCTTTTTTTCTCTCTTGATCCCCCTCTCACTCCTCACTCTATCTCTTTATATCATCTTTCTCTACCTCTATCTCTCTCCTTATCCCTCTCTCTCTTTCTATCGTGCTCTATCTATATCTCTCCCTTTCTCCCTCTCCCTCTCTCCATCTCTATTTGTCTATATATACTCTCTATTTGTCTCTCTCTCTTTCTCCCTCTCCCCTCTTTATTACTCTATCTCACCATCTATATATATCTCTCTCTCCCTCTCTATCTTCCTCTTTATCTCTCTATCTCTTCATCTCTTTCCCTATCTCTCTCTATTTTTATATCTCCCTCTATCTCCCTCTCTCTCTTTCCATTTCTATCTCCTCCCCCTCTCTCTCCCTATTGCAAACATAACATGAGTCTATTGGTAATGGAACTTGATTATTGTATTTATTGAAAGAATTCATGTTTGGATCCATGTTGATTTGAAGCTATTGCTTCTCCATTAAGACCTTTTGTTGAACAAATAAAATCATTTGCTAAATGACCTCATGTTGTGCACAAAATGAATGCAAAAAATAGACCAAATTTTCCCTAATTGACCATCTACACCTCTTTGGTGTACCCATTGCACACTAAGGTGTGATTGCTAGTTTATGTACTATTTTGTTAGTGGGTATGATTAGGTCCTTAATTTTAGACCTTAGAATAATTTTTAATTGTGGGTAATAATTCAATTAAAATATTGGCAACACAAATTTTTTTTAGACAATAATTCTCTAATGTGCCCCTAAAAGAGTTCCAAGTCAATGTGACTTGATGAATAATTTGATCAAGTGAAGATGTTGATTATGAATGTGAGACACAAGTAGTTGGAATTTCTGAGTATAAAAATATTTTGTCACATATCCCCATTGAAATTTGTGAAATGGCCACTTATTTTTCTTCTTAGTGGGGTTTGATATTGTTTGGAAATTTATACTCATATTTATGTAACAAGTGATTCCTTTTCCAAAATTCTACAGAAAAGTACAAAGTAGTGCATAAAGGTTAAAAGATTATTGAACAAGTTTTTTTTTTCTTTTTTGGTAGCCTAGGGGTGTCCTCGCAACTCAGCTCAGCGTTCCCTTTATGGGGCAAGCTGAGGCGAGACTAGTCCCCTAGGGATGCACACAATAGCCCGCAAACCACGTGCATCAAGTAAGCTTGGGCCTCAGAGTCAAACCTGGAACCTATGGGGAGCAAACCCACAACCCAAATCAACTCCGCTACTCGTGTGGGCTGATTATTGAACAAGTTGAATATAGACACTGATGAGCATTTTTTAGGTGTTTTAGATGGGATAGGAGCAAGAAATTTGTTGTTAATGAACTACAAGGTAATATTTCTCTCAATTTATGAATCGTGATATGTCCATATGGGATTTATTTACCCATGAACATCAACTTGTATTAGGCTTGGGGTATGTGTGAATTACTTGTTGGAAGTCTTGCAACATGAGCATGAAGTATGGATGGTTGTGTTGGTTGTTTCTATGTTGTCATTCATGTCAACATGGTAATAACTACATAGTGATAACTATATGAGAAGTTTTCTTGGTTTACCGAAAGTTGTTCTCCACCAGTAATACTCCTTTGTGATGGATCAGTGTGTTGGTATTTGAGTCTGAAACTCATCGCAAGATCTGATGACTCTAATCTCCAAACCATGTTTTATTGACTCATTCAGATTTCTTTTTCCTAGATCTTGAGATGTCTTTTGACTATGAACAAAAATTTATCTCTGACAGAGTTCAACTCTGTATCCTACTATTGTTATGTGTGAGGTGTACTGTGTGGGAGACTCCGCATTCTACTAAGGTGAACATTCTTATATTGTGGTTGTGTTGATAGTCTCTTTACTGGTGGTATGATGGGAAATTAATGTGTTCTCAGATCCAAAAGGTGTTTGCTTTGAGGATTATTTGTTGGTTTGAAGAACTATGTTTTTAGTCTTAGCTAACTCAACGAATGCAATATATTATGAAGACTAATAGCCGAATTGGCATATTGCACTACATGGATAAAATGTTTAAATCTTATATGGTGCCGATGAAGAAAGGTTTTGATTATTTTGTGTTCATCCAATTAGGCCAACTTAATTGATGAATAAGATATACTTGTATATATATAAGATGCTTTGAGGATTGAAGACGACACACAGGAGAGCAAGAAAGAAAAAGTGTGAGTGTGTGTGTGCGAGCAAGTGAACAGAGGAGAAGATCATATCCTAAATGCTTTATGAGTAGTACATATTTGTTGAGCGATGCAGTGCCTTTTATTCTGAGCTTTAGTGGAACTGAACCTTGTACATTAAAGGTAAATTCCATTAGTTCTCTCTTTTGACAGTGAGCCAATATCATTGTATCTTGGTTGTGAGCCATCTTTTGTACTCAAGCTATGAGCCTTTTAAGGATAGTGAGTCCTATAAATGAGCCCCGTAATATTTTATATCTAGATATAATATATTGTGAGTCAACCCTCACCGTGGTTTTTCCCATTCTAGGTTTTCCACGTAAAAATCCTGGTGTTCATGTGTGTGATTGTATTGACTTATTTCTATGTTATCTCTTACTGATTAAGTCAAAATAGTAATAATGGTTAAGTGGATTTTATTATCAGTTTATGGAATACTGATTCACCCTCCTCTCAATATTCTAGATGTTCAACAATTGGTATCAGAGCTTGGTTCCTTGGAAGAAACCTAACAGCTTGAGGAAGGTCCCGGAATTTGAACATGAGAAATTTTTTCCCTCAGAAGTAGTCTTTGTTGAATTTTTAGAAGAAATGGAAGCCTTGAAGGACAAGTTGATAAAATAAAATGAGCACATTGAAAATCTACAAAGTACAAGTATGAATGCATGTTATATTTTGACTGAAGGAGAAGAAATCATTACTATCCTACTGGAACAATTGGATGAGAAGAAAAGAATTGAAGAATGTCAGGAAATTGAAATTCAAAATAAGATGGATGAATGTGTGAAGATTGAATTAGAAGCATAAATCTTCAGATCTAGTATGGAAAGGGAAAAGAGTTTTGAAGAAAAATTTAAGATAAGCTCAACGATGCTTGATGAATTGATTAACTCTCAAAGGCATGAAAGGGATAAGAGTGGTTTAGGGTTTGAAAAAGGTTAGAGTTCTAAAGCGAAGCAATTCACTGGAAAGAAGACATGGTACAAAGATAAAAAAGTTAAGGAACGAAGAAGCAATTCCAAAAAAACTCTTGTAAAGCGACATGATGCAAAAAGGTATTTATACTTCAATGGTGTTTGCCATTCCTGCAAGAAATTTGGTCATAAAGAAAAGGACTACAAAAATAATGTGAATGATTCTAAGGGTAAGAAGAATGGATATAAAGATAGTCTATTAGATAAAAGGGGAAATGGAAAGAAGAATGCTACTTGTTGTAAGTGCAGAAAACTGGAACATCCTAGTAGTAACAGTAGAAGAAAGAAGAACATCTATCCAACGAAGAAGAATGATCAAACCTTTGATCCAAAAATGACAAGAAAAGAAATGGAAAGGACTTGGAGAAAGGAATCATCAATCTCATCTATGCTGACCTCCAATATAGATACTCCCATCAAGTTCTAAATGAAAGTAGTGGCTAAGGGGGAGAAATCATCAGAAAATCTAATAAAACCCCTTATTGGTACTTGTCTCATATCATGACAGAAGTATATTTAATGTGGTAACAAGATTAAGGTATTTTTTGCATGTGTGAAGAATGAGGTCTACAAAAGTTGAAAGAATGGAGGCGTACACAGTTTTCAAGGTAATCTACCTGCAAGTTGAAATATTTATTGCAAAATCATTCAGAATGGAAGGAATAAGATTAGATAAATTAAAGGCCTATGTATTTTTGGAGAAGTGTGCAAAGAAAGTTTGGAAGGGAATTCAAAGTTTTAGAATTTGAAGAAAATAACAGTCGAAGTGAGCTCCAGAAACAAGATGTCTATACATTTTTGGTTGGCATTTTCAGAGGTATTCCTATTTGCACAATCTTTCACTTTTATTGATGGATAATTCAAAGATTGTGAATTGTGCAGATAAAGCTAGATTGAAGAGATATATGAGGAATGTGTTGAAAGAATCTGTTGGTGCATTCTCTTGCATTCCTTTGAGAGTGCTTCCTACAGAAGATATCTATGCATTTGTTTACAGTAAGATTGAAGAAATGTTGTCATTTCAGTTGAATATGCTTTGGGAAAATGAATTGAAAGAGAATCATGATGCCTACATAGTATTAGTTGAGAAAAAGTAATTAGATGCTCGGAGGAAATTTCCTTTGTTTGAATTTGAGAAGAAGTATATTTGAATGGTATTGAGTAGAATTCATGATGAATCTTTGTGGATTGATGATGCACATCTAGTTACCAAAGAAGAAATTAGAGATGTAACTGGTCTATGTTCCTCTAGACCGGTTCCTAAACTGAAGACTATGAATGAGAAAGAAATAATTGAAGTTACAGGTGCGAGTTTTAAAGGAAAATAAATTGGTTTGAGATCAATTGTTGATCTAGTAATAAGGTATGTTGGTACGGTCATTGGCCATAAATTTTGTATCCCTAAAAACTAAAAAAAAGAAAACAAATTTAAAAACAAAAAAAACAAAAGGGTCGAAGCCCTAACTGGGCACGTAGGCCCCAGCGATGGGCGGCGGCCTGTGTGCTAAGCACATAGGGCACCTCCCTCATGGGCGGCAGCCTGTGTGCTAAGCACACAGGGCACCTCCCTCATGGGCGGCAGCATGTGTGCTAAGCACACAGGGCACCTCCCTCATGGGCGGCAGCCTGTGTGCTAAGCACACAGTCCGCCTACCCTAAGGGGCGCAGCCTATGTGCGGGGCACACAGTTCGCCTCCCTTTGGGGGCGCGGCCTGTGTGCTACGCACACAGCCCGCCTCCCTTGGGGGCTGGGCGACAATGGGGCTAGCTCCCCTACCTCCCCACCACTACAATAAAATATAAAAATTATTTTTCCTATTATATTTCTAATGCAAAAAATTTCGTTTCCCCTGTTTTGATAAAAATCAGAACGAAAATTTTAACAGGGGAAGGAAAAAAAACATTTTCTTTTAAATAGAAATATTTCAATAAACACTTCCAGCCAACATATGAATTTATATACAATATATAAGTGGATATATATAAATATATCATCCCACAGCCCAAATTGGGAAAATTTTCTTGAGGAGGAGACTGAGATGAAGAATTTAAAGCACAATAATATGATGAAAATTTCTGGGTATTCCCCAAATTGACAAAGAAGTTAAAACTTTTCATTTGAATCCTTCCAAGTTTTCTATTGCTAGTTTTAAAACAAATTCTCATGGGTTTGCATTAAATTAAACAATATTTTGAAAGATTTTACCAACAGCATAATGAAAATTTGAAACCTATTTCAAAATGAAAAACAGAAATGGAGGAACCTGGTTTTTTCTCCACAAATAGAAGGATTCAAATGGTGCTTTTAGATCTTTTTCCAGCCCACCAAGAAATCCCCTTGCTTCTTCAAGATTCCAAGAACAAAAAGCCAAATCCTTGCTCCTCCTTTCTTCCACAATTTCCAAATTAAAAACCAAAATGAAATAGCAAATGCCCAAATAGAGTTTCCCCAATTTTGGTCAAACCCCTAAAATATCCCCACCCACGAAATTTATTGCAAAATTTGGAGGATATTTCAAATTTTTACTTTCTAATTCAAATCTCATGCATTTTCAAAATTCCTTTAAACAAAAGAATTCGAATTTTGCAAAGAATTTACTTTATCTATAATTTTCAAAAGTGAAATTTAAAACACATTTTATTTTTATTTTACTTTAACTTTAAATATCCAATATGATTTCCATTTTCATTATAAATTTAAATATAAATATACAATAATGGCAAAATAACTATTTCATTTAATTTATGACCATTTGCCTAGTTAACCAATAAACTAAAATTTATTTTATTAATTAAATCAAATCAATCCATGAAATAAATAATATTTCAACCTTGAAACTAGATATGTTAAATCATCATTTTAACCATACCCACCATTTAATAGCCTTTAAAAATATGAAATGAAATAGTTAACCAAGGAGGAAAGAATCAAATCAAAACCGCTAAACCCGACAACAAACTATGACTAGGGTGATGACTTGGCACAGAAAACCTAGCTACTATCTCCCAATTGATACTGTTGGCCAATGGACACGCTCAAACATGTGAACTAGGTGGAGTCGATGTCATGTACCTGTCAACCTGTGAACAAAGAGTACATCGAACATGTATATATATAATATGATCAAACACACCGTGAAGAGGAAATCTCATAATCGTAGGGCACTCGCAAGCGAGTGATACAATCCCGTCCCCTTCACCAATACACAATTACTAACTGACAATTATAACATCAATGATATGATCAACAACATAAAACATCGTTAAATCAAATATCTTCTAAGTTAATCCAAAACATGCCATAAGGATAACATCATAATGGAATAACATCACATAAAAATATAACATTCACATCGTCTAATCAATTGCGATCAAAAGTAACCAAATTCCAAAGTCACAACATAAACAAAACAAAGCATTACAAAGAAAACATTGCCGATCCAAACATCCAAAATGGAGGGGTGTTACATCCTCCCCCTAGGGTTAGGCTTACTCCTGGAAGCCTGCAAATACCCCTAGTACAAACTCCATAAAAACACACATAATCAATGGTTCTAAAATTGAACCACTCCATATCTCAACATAAAACAACAGCAACCCGTGCTAAAATCAACACAACCAAGTACACTGTCAATCTATACAATCAACAGGGTGAAGCAACCACCAACCAAAACTCCAAATCGCATATCCAAGGATTAACATACATAATACACATATGCACCGATACACACCACCGAGAATCCTCACAAGGCCACACATAGTGCGATATCATTACAATGTTTACTCAGGACAAGGTATGCAACATTATCACTTCAACATTCATTTAACATTTTGCATTTTGAATCCAAGTACAATAATTTGACATCTACATGATTTCTTAAGACTCAACAATAAAGTTGGGGACTATAGGCCTCACCAACAAGATGCACCTATTATGCAATTATTATTAACATGCAATGGTTTCACTAATCCCTTTTCTCTAAACTTTTACTTATTGCAAAACGATTTTCTATTCATATTGTACATTTTCCATGATCATGAATGCAACTTGGGGACTTAGGTCCTTTACCCAGGGTTTGATCTAATAAAAAAAACCTTCTTAAATACATAAGCATTTTCTCATAAGATACCACATACCATGGGTGGGTTTCAATACACCACACACTCAAGGACAAGCATCTTCGTTAAACCAATGGGAAGAGAGAGAAGACACGAGATATTTACAGTTCTAACATAGGCACGAATGCAATCATGGTTTCATCATCACACAATCACTTTCACACAAATGCATCAATCAATGAGAGCATGCACAAATCTCTATGAACTAACAACATGATCATTCATTTTCTATTATCATATTTCATAATTTCTATACAATATAACATGCAAAAGCAACTCCAAAGCCACATAGGGTCAATCAAGCAATCACTTGCACAATGAGGTAAAGCACAAGAAGACATGCAAGGGGCAGAAATAACAAAAAAACTTGTTGTCATCCACCACACACAACACACCAAATTCACACACTACACAATTTTACATAATGCATTCTTCCAGTAGGAAGGATATCGGTGCATTATACACTACACCGAGGGTCCTATCATTTCCACTAGTTTCCTGTACCATTGGACCTACACCACGTAACAACAACTTCTGGGTAGACAAGTGAGATCAACCCAAAAGGAAATCATAAACTAACGAACAAAGCACCTAGGTCAACGCCATGGCTCATAGTGCCCAGATTTTAGACCCGCGCAACTAGCAACTTAATGGGTCCACATTATCCCAGAGTACCCATTGTTTAAACTTCGGCTTTGATACCATGTGTAACGCCTCGCCACGCAACCCTAGGGGAAGTTGCAATTTGCTACACAAACGAACTAATTTTTTTTCTTTTATTAAGAACAATTAACATGCAATTTCACTAACCAATTGCCAACAACCCCTAAGGTTACGAGACTGAGTTACTTAAACCCAAACAAGCAACATGAATTAAATTCATAACATTTAATTACTTAACAATTAAGTTCACATATATTCCATACATAATAATTTACATCAAAGAATAATAAATACCACATGATTGCAAATAACCATTAATTTACAATAAGATTACAACGCTCACCCTGAATGAGATAAATCCAATAAGCATGATTACATATTACAAATTTCACCTCGATAACAAATGAGGGGTAATAAAATGCAAGATCAACTGAAAGAATTAAGCAAGGAAGAAATTGGATCCCACGAGCTCTCCAACTAGAAATCTCATCCACACGAACAAGAAGACAACCCAAAGGAATAAGGTGCACGTTCCACCCAATCGTGTGATACCCGAAGGCTCACCCCTCGTGCTAGGAGATAGTAACAAGGAATCCAACACAAGACCATCTACCACTAGACATAGGCTAAAACATAAACTGAACTGAAACAACTACAACCACAAAACACTTAACACAAGGTTACAATGCTTCCAGAGAACAATGATCAAGAACATCATGAGTACACCACCCAATATCTGATTGACTGCTGATGAAGGTAGAGTGTCATACATAAATTTCCATGAGTTACCCTAGCTCAACCTTCCTAGGCTACCAGACCCCCATCTTGGGTTACCCTGGCTTGCCTCTACCGGTCGCCGGACCCTCATGCAAAACTATGCATCTCGTCTCATCTCGAGCCTTAACAAACACATGCTTCACGAGAGAGGCATTCCTTATCTTTATTAGTGTGAAAGTTCCCCATTAATTCTTTTAAATTATCACTTGATTAAACCCTAGGTGAGTTACCCTGGCGCCTTTTTGTGTGCCAGACCCCCACAAAGAGCCACTCTCCTATTGACAACACACACGGTACAAAACCACAATCCAATGGGTAAACTAGATAAGACAACCTCTCCAATCCAAGGAGGCAACGGACAAAGGAAACTCACTCCAAACACTAGAGGCAACAAAGGTCAAAATCCTCTCCAAGCACTGGAGGCAACAAGGTCAAAACCCTCTCCAAACACTGGAGGAAACCAAAATACAAAACCCACTCCTTCCAAAGGAGGTACAAACCACATAACCCTCTCCTAATCCAAAGGAGGCACAAACCATCCCCATTCGAGAAAACAGTGTAAGATAACAAGATACCACTATACACACTTCCCAAGGCAAAACAGAGGTTGACAACATACTACGACAACCCCAAAAAATTAAAAACCCCTTCTGGAAGACTTACATAAACAATTGACTCAGTTGCCCAACATAGAGAATGAACGAAAACTTCACTTAAAAAGTAATTCAAGCAACTCAATATCTAATGTTAGGGTTTCCTAAACCCAATCCAAGCAATGACGTAATACAGGAAATTAATCAAATAAGTAGCATTATTTGCACATGCTCTAAGTAAACCAACCACCTTGGCATCATTAAGGGATTTAAGAACTAACGATTTAATTTCATTTGTTCAATGCTACAATTAATTAAAATCAATATTTTAAATAAAAACGTTTGATCATACATAAATTTCATTTCATCTATACAAATGAGATAATCATTTCAAAGTTCCTATTTTAAATATTAAAACATCATTTAAACATATGCTTCTAAAACATTATTTTTATATTCTAAGATTTCCTGATTATTCATAATAATAAAAAATAAAATTTCTAAATAAAGAAATTGATTATAAAATCAACTTTTTAAATAAACATTAAATTATTTAAACTCTACTTTTAAATAAATCATTTGACTATTAAAATTCAACTTTCTAAATAAATCATTCGAATTTACATATTATATAATATTAATTATTATATATATAATATTAAATATTTTATATATTATATTAAATATTTTATATATTATATTAAATATTATGCATATAATATAAATAAAATAATAAATAAAAATAAAAACTAAACAAAAGAAAATGAATTTAAAAACAAAAAAAACAAAAGGGTCGAAGTCCTAACTGGGCACGCAAGCCCCAGCCACTGGCGGTGGCCTGTGTGCTCAGCACACAGTCCGCCTACCCTAAGGGGTGCGGTTTGTGTGCTACACACACAACCCGCCTCCCCTGGGGGCTGGGCGGCGGTGGGGTTGGCTCCCCTGCCTCCCCACCACTACAATAAAATATAAAATATATTTTCCCTATTATATTTCTAATGCAAAAAAAATTGTTTCCCCTGTTCTGGTAAAAATTAGAACAAAAATTTTAACAGGGGAAGGAAAAAAACATTTTCTTTTGAATAGAAATATTTCAATAAACACTTCCAGCCAACATATGAATTTATATGCAATATATAAGTGGATATATATAAATATATCATCCCACAGCCCAAATTGGGCAAATTTTCTTGAGGAGGAGACTGAGATGAGGAATTTAAAGCACAATAATATGATGAAAATTTCTGGGTATTCCCCAAATTGACAGAGAAGTTAAAACTTTTCATTTGAATCCTTCCAAGTTTTCTATTGCTAGTTTTAAAACAAATTCTCATGGGTTTGCATTAAATTAAACAATATTTTTAAAGATTTTACCAACAACATAATGAAAATTTGAAACTTATTTCAAAATGAAAAACAGAAATGAAGGAGGAACCTAGTTTTTTCTCCACAAATAGAAGGATTCAAATGGTGTTTTTAGATCTTTTTCCAGCCCACCAAGAAATCCCCTTGCTTCTTCAAGATTCCAAGAACAAAAATCCAAATCCTTGCTCTTCCTTTCTTCCACAATTTCCAAATTAAAAACCAAAATGAAATAGCAAATGCCCAAATAGAGTTTCCCCAATTTTGGTTAAACCCCTAAAATATCCCCACCCACTAAATTTATTGCAAAATTTGGAGGATATTTCAAATTTTTAAATTTAAAACAAATCTTTACTTTCTAATTCAAATCTCATGCATTTTCAAAATTCCTTTAAACAAAAGAATTCAAATTTTGCAAAGAATTTACTTTATCTATAATTTTGAAAAGTGAAATTTAAAACACATTTTTATTTTTATTTTACTTAACTTTAAATATCCAATATGATTTCCATTTTCATTATAAATTTAAATCTAAATATACAATAATGGCAAAATAACTATTTCATTTAATTTATGACCATTTGCCTAGTTAACCAACAAACTAAAATTTATTTTATTAATTAAATCAAATTAATCCATGAAATAAATAACATTTCAACCTTGAAACTAGATATGTTAAATCATCATTTTAACCATACCCACTATTTAATAGCCTTTAAAAATATGAAATGAAATAGTTAACCAAGGAGGAAAGAATCAAATCAAAACTGCTAAACCCGACAACAAACTATGACTAGGGTGATGACTTGGCACAGAAAACCTAGCTACTATCTCCCAATCGATACCACTGGCCAATGGACATGCTCAAACCTGTGAACCAGGTGGAGTCGATGTCATGTACCTGTCAACTTGCGAACAAAGAGTACATCGAACATGCATATATATATATAATATGATCAAACACACAGTGAAGATAAAATCTTAGAATCATAGGGCACTCGCAAGCAAGTGATACAATCCCGTCCCCTTCACCAATACACAATTACTAATTAACGATATAACATCAATGATATGATCAACAACATAAAACATCGTTAAATAAAATATCTTCTAAGTTAATCCAAAACATGCCATAAGGATAACATCACATCAAAATATAACATTCACATCGTCTAATCAATTGCGATCAAAAGTAACCAAATTCCAAAGTCACAGCATAAACAGAACAAAGTATTACAAAGAAAACACTGTCGATCCAAACATCCAAAATGGAGGGGTGTTACAACTGATCTAAAGCAGAAATGTCCCCTCCAAGGACCTCATTAAAGAGTGTCAAATAACATTAAATTACCAGTTTTCTAAAATCAAAGTAGCCTCTTCTTGGAAAAATTAATTCAAAAAATCTAGGATATATTATCCACACTTTATTTTAATAATAATATAAATGCTTTTCTTACACAAACAAAGTTGTGGAAAGTCAAAATTTTAAAAATTGGTTTAATTGTTGATGGGCTTTCATCTAAGACTGCACCACTCTATATTAGGGTAATTAAAGTGATATTTTCTAGGTAGTCCACATTGTCATAGTTTTGGATAGTAGGTGGGGGCCGGTAAAACGAACAGTGTTTTTGATTAGGGGTAAAAAAAGGGTTTGATAGGGGTCGAAACCTAGTACATAACGGTTTTGAATGGAACCATCAACCTAACAAAGAAAAGCAAGTTGCTTAATAAGATAAATCACGTAGCAAAGCTTCCATATGGTATTTTCAAATTATGTAACATCTGATCTAGTGGTTGGTTGAGCAGACGATTCCACACGAACGTTGTTATGGAGAGCTTGTTCTCGATGGTTTAACTAGGATTCACAAGTTTAAATTGGGGGCAATTTATGTTGGGAGATTCATTGTGTATTAGTATATGGTTTGGTACAAACAATGCACTTGCATAAATTTGAATATGCTTTCCATAATCACTGGTGTGGAAATCATCAAATGTATCCATTATGTGTCGATATAGATTTAAAACTACATGGGAGTTGACATTGTCTTGGTCATAGTGTGGTTATATCGGTCCATGAGTATTCTTCTCATGCTTGAGGCTCATTTTTGAATTGGCGAGTGGATGGTTTGAATTTGATTTGGGTGGTGAGAATTACATGGTTAGTTCAGGTGAGGTGGCAGTGGGCATGTGTTGGTTGCCACATCGTTATGGCATCGGTAGTCTAACTAATCGAATGATGTGGCTCAATATTACTTTTGGGCACTTCATTCATAATTATAGCAAGTTGGCACATACGATAATTTTGAAGTATGGATTACATTACAATCATGGAAGCGAAAGCTTTTTAGTCTAAAGGATTTGGGATAAAGTTAAGGATAACAAGATAAACTTAGTGGTCTTTCAACTAAGTAATCTAGTTTAGACTGGCGGTGTTGGTAATTGGCTACTAAGTTTAGCCAAGATGATTGTCGCCCATCATTCATCGGTAAGGTACTCCCAACAAGGACATTAAAGATTGGTGATGAATTCGATATGATGACATGTCAAGTTATTGGAGCGAAGAGTCATTCACATGCATGAGCGGATTTATAACTCATTTAGGTTGGCGTTTGCACACATCTTTCTCAATTCATGGCAAAGATATCAAATTTCATTGTGTGGTTATCTACAGACACCATTGTTTATAGTGGAATGGACACACCGATCCAGCTAGAAAGTGAGGTTCATCAAATGGCCTTCCTTGGAGAGGTGATGGACCAGCAACTCAGATGCATAATTCCAGAGGTGGATTTTATGTTGATTGTTGCGGTGAAGATGATTCTTGGTAAGGCTTTCTTGGCTGAAGGTGAATTCTATCATGTGCACACGAATATTGTTTCAAGGATTTTACTAATGTTACTGGACATAAATGTGTCAAAAATAATGGCGGTTGGTATTACTCAAAAATTATTCAAGGCATACTTGTTGGGGGGCTTACAGGAAACCCTGGCAACCGCAACCCTGGGAGTAGGTGTCCCACGACCCCAAGATATGAATGATTTAGATGTTATAGGGGAAGAGGTTAAATATCATCCTTCCATCCTAGACCTAAAAAGGGATTTGAGTTGATGGAACTGAGGAGGTTGGCATCAATTGGTGTGGGCTTTTTAAAGAAAATTCTACAATTCATATCGGTGCAGGATTTCAACTAGATTTGAAAATTTAGGGAATTTGCAGAGGAGTATGGCTTCATCTAATCTAGTTGTGTAATGTGTCTATTTTTTCTATCAAAGGTATCTCATTAGGCTATAGTATATGACTAGTGTTTTTGTGGTGGCAATGGTTAGTCTTTTGGTTTTTTACTCTATTTTTGTAATACAGTATTCAATGTTTATAGTTAGTTGGTTATAAGGATACAATATAGCTATATTAGCCTTGAATGGTTGTGTTGAAAAAAGTCAGGAATGGTGGTGGTCTATAGTAGTGTTTTAGGGGTTCAAGATTCTCAGAAAAGCAAACTTGGACTGTGAACCATATGTCAGTTTGGCAACAATGTATTTGTTTGATAAATTAATACAATATAATCCTTACGTATTAAAAACAATATAAATGCTTTTCACCAAAAAAAGACTAGATGAAAATTTTTCCAAATTGAGTTGAAGTATCTTTTCATTCAAGGACACAATATAAATGCTTTTCACCAAAAAAAGACTAGATGAAAATTTTTCCAAATTGAGTTGAAGTATCTTTTCATTCAATGACACATGAGTGCAATAATTGGGAATAAACACCTTGAGAGATATCTTTCTTCTCAAAATTGTAACTATTAAATAACTTGATATGATTTATCATGATTTCTTTTGTTAGCATTTTGTTACAATCATTTGATTTCTTAGAGCAATTTATTGAGACCTTCTTAGATCTAGTTATTAAGACCAGGCTATGATGTTGTTGAGGAAGAACCTCATCAATGAAAAGTGCCAAAGGACCTTGCAGAGAGAGGCATGTTTTGATACTCATGAAGAATCCTTGTCCACATATACAAGCAAAGTCATTTGCCACATTATAAAGAGGTTAAAATGTACCCTCCTAGATCTTGGTTCTATATGACATTTTGAGAAATCATACTTTATGATATTTGGAATTTCACACATTTTGATATCTTGATGTATATGTATATTATTACATTGTTTGAGCAAAAAAAATAAAATTGACTACAAAAAATTGTGTCTCATTACTGAATTGACTTAGTCATACAAATAACATCTAAAAGTGAAAATGTATACAATAAAGTTAGACTTTTATACTCAGGTGAATAGTTCTAAAATATTCCAATGTACTTCATGTATCTAGTATTAATCCCATCATAGTCTTGGAAAATAAAAGATTTATCACCCCTCTTTTGATCACAATAGTTATTATACTCAGCCTTGTTGTGTTTTCTGAACATTTATGTTATCCTATTCCACCATTGAATTGAAGTAGCTTCTTTGCTTACATTGTGCCATTCAAATGGGTAATAGTTTTTTGCATCTTGTTGTTTTAAGTTCCACTGTGTATTCCCCAATCTATTACTTTTTTTGAGCAATTCTAACAACATAGGTAAGTTGTAGATTGTTGGTTGTGCATCTTTTGGGCTCAACACGAATCATTACTATCAAAGCTTGAAAGTTTGCTAACTAAAAATTATTTACTATTTAGTATGGAATCAGTATCACGCATGCACATACCTTCATTGTTGCAACCATGGGTAAAGAGAGTATGAAGGAAAACAACTCCTAGATAGAAGAATCATCTTTCAACATCATTATATGACAATAGTGACCTACATGAGGAGATCCAACATCTCCAACACTAGAATCAATAGTTGCAAGATACTATTTAGTTGAGTGAGAAAAGATTCAATCTCATCATGGAAAACCTCACAAATCTCATGGTGCACAACATCCATCTCATAGCCCTGTCCTATGTATTTCTCAAGCCGAGGGTAGAGGTATTAGTTGAATATTAGATAAACTATGGCATCTAACTTGTTGAGTATGGTGTATCCCTATAGATTCAGTAAAATACCACATATTTGTCAACATATTTTATAGAACATCGATTGAAGTTGTTATGCATGTCTTATAAAAAGGATATTTATGAAATAAAAAGTTAACTTAATCTAGAAATAAATAAAATTATAGCATGTTTGAAATTTGACCAAAACTTCCCATTAGGCAATATGGATTTTCAAGATATCGACTGTTATAGAGGCATTCGCATGGATAAAATGTAACTATAATAGGAAGAGATAAATCCAAGCTCCTTTCCTTCTCTCTAATAGATTAAATTTCCCATTCTATCATCTCCTTTCTTAATGTTATTTAAAGAAAAATATATATGTTTCCTAGCCATGTAGTGGAATATTGAAAGGAAATATGTATCCACCCATGATATTTTCCACATAACCCAAATAGAGAAATCTATGCAAATAAGTATTCATAATCAATATGAAAAAGAATAGACAATATACCATCACAAATGACACAAGATATACCCTAGGAAAACCTTCAAGAGGGAAAAACCTAGCCTCCAAAAAAATCCATCACTCATGTATTATTCAGCAATAAACATCACAATACATTTTCAGAGTCCTCCATGAATACCTTTGAATCATCAAGCCCTCTACAAGTTGTAATGAAATAACTTGCAAAATAGAAGAATATGATATAGAATATGCTACAAATACTTGATAATAACTGAGAATAACAAGTCACTTTGAGGGGGGAAAACATCCAAATATCTCTAAAGAGAACACAGTTCACAATATGATGATGAAATAAGACTCACCTCCAATATATACATATTTATGCCTAGAAAATCACCTAGGCCGACTTAGATAACCCTATATAAGCCCTAGGCCAACCTAATTAATTAAATAACAATACAATAATGATAACATGACTTAATTATGAGTTATGATAACCACAATTTGACTATTCATAACTCGATGTACTCTAATACTAAGGTTGTAGCATTCCCCCCCCTCTTCAGAGAAGTATTATCCTCAATGCTAGGAAGTTTTAGATGCTTTTGAATGAACTCCTCATCCTCTCATGTGGCATCTTCAATTGGTAAATTATTCCATTGAATGAGATATTAATTAAGCTTTTTGGTCCTTAGCTTCCTTGTGCATTTATGAAGAATAAACTTTGGTTCCAATATGATTCTTCCTTCTTCATTGAGCTCCGATAATATTGTCTGAGCAGGGATATTATTCCCAATTACCTTCTTCAAACAAGAAACATGAAAAATTGGATGTATCTTTGTTGTTGATGGAAAGTCAAGCTTGTAGGAAAACACTACCTATCTTCTACATGATTTGCTATGGGCCATAATATATTGGAGACAAATTTTTATTCTTTGATTATTGCTTTAGTGACATTTTCTTGTAAGGTTGTAATCTCAAGGAAACCCAATCCCTAACTTCAAAACTTCTTTCAATATGGTGTTGGGACCTACTTGTTGCTTCATTCGATTTTGCACCATGGATAGATTCTCTTTAAGTCCTGAAAGAACTTGTTGTTGATGAAGCATATGGTCCCCCACACCATGAACTCTTGGTGACACCCTCAATGATTATGTAATGGAAGGAGGATGATATCCATACAATGCCATAAATGGAGATTATTTTGATGAACTATGGAAGGAAGTATTATACCACCATTCTGCTAATGGTAGCCAATCTAACCATTGAGATTATTTATCTAAAGTGAAACAACATAGATATCCCTCTAAACACTTATTAACAACCTTTATTTTCCCATCAAATTGAGGATGGTATGAAGAACTATGGGTCAATTGAGTACCCAAATATTTAAATAAATTTTTCAAAAAGTTACTAGTAAATATAGGATCATAGTCACTAAAAATAACCTTAGGTATACCATGTAGCTTTCGACTATTCTCCATAAATGCTTTTTCCACTATACTTGTTGTAAAAGGATGTGATAATGCAATAAAATATACATATTTGGTGAGGTAATCCACTGCTTCCATGATGAAATTATTACCATTAGATCTTTGAAGCCCTTTGATGAATTCCATGGAGACCTCTTCCCAACGTTGGCTAGGAATAACTAAGGGTTGCAAGAGACTAGGTGTATTAATTGTCTCCCCTTTATTTCATTGACAAACCATTTACATTCTTCCACAAATTTTTGAACATCTCCTTTTAGCCCTTCCCAAAAGAAGTCCTTGACGCAATGATATGTCTTCAAAAATATTGAAAGCCCACTAACTAGAGACTCATGAAGCTTTGTGAGAATCTTTTGTTTGAGAGAGGAATTCTTGCAAAGATGCAATCGCTCTTTATACCACAAAGTATCTCCCTTCCAACAAAACTTATTTTAAGTACTAGGATCACTTTGTAATTGTTGAATGAGATTACTTGTAGCAACATCATTTTACCACTTTGGTTTGGCCTCTACTACCCAATCTTCTTGTAATATTAAAATGACACACAATAAAGCTTCATCATTTCATGCTTCCTTGATAGTGCATCTGTCACAATATTTTCTTTCCCTTTCTTATATACAATCTTAAAATCATATCCCAACATCTTAGTGACCCATTTTTGTTACTCTTCAGAATATATCTTTGTTCCAAAAAATATTTTAGGCTATCATGATTTGTCTTCACCTTGAAGTGTTTACCCATTAGATAAGGCCTCCATTATTTTACTGCATGAAGAATATCTGACACTTCCTTCTCATTAATAGGTTTGAGTTGATTCTAACCCTTTAATTGATGACTTTCAAAAGCAATGGGCTGACCCTCTTGCATGAGAAATGCTCCTATACCATTTTCTAAAGCATCACATTCCACAATAAAATACTTGGTGAAATCTGGAGTGGCAAGCATTGGATTTGTACACATTATTGGTATGTGGTGACTAATCATGCAAATACTATACACTCGTAATGTATCCTCGTCGAGGTTCAGAACAAAATTAAAAATAAAAAGTTCTCTAACAACCTTTTCAACTACTTACTATATTGTAATTCAAATACTAGCTACCTAAAGAAAAATAAAAATATGAAAACCTTTACAAGTACTTGCGCTTGCTTGATCATAATCCAACTTTCTTAAAAAAATTGAAGAAAAAATAACTTGAAAACCTTGTGATAGTGTTTTATTTTTGTATTGATAAAATGTTGATTACAAAGAGACTTGTGATAGTGTTTTGATCACATCTTGCATTATCATTTTCTAATGGCATAAGCAAATATGCTCAAGATAATGAAGTGCATATAGGGGAGAGGGGTCGATACGTAGGTGGGGGCCCTAATGTGCGATGGGACATGTGCTCGTTGGGGACCACGTGTGTACACCAGTCCTCCACAACTTAAAAAAAACTCTTGCATAAATAGGAACGATGAGATCAAACACAAATTGGATTTTAAATGCACACGTAATCATATATATTTGGAAACAAAACAAGTACACGTTGGTAGCCAAACATGATGAAGTGTATCCAACTTGTATCTAACATAACACAAGTAGCATTCCAACATGGAAATTAAATAGCCCAAACATTAATTTTTGCACCCTTCCCTGTAAACTTTGAAACCCAACTATCCAACCAATGCAAGCGTCACTTTCACATTAATCACAATTACATGACATAAACAAGGTGCCAAGTCAACACAATTCAAACCCATCCAACCCATCTTTTACCGAATGGCGAACCCATTACAACCATGTTTCCCACCATAGCATAACCAAACCAACACACAAATGCATTTCCCTGTCTCATCAAACATGAAACCTACAACACATATCAACACTTGAGTTTGTCCCATTTTGCCAAGTAGGGTGCGCACGTACTGGATCCAAATACAAATATCCCACCTGCATCCATTTTTAAGAGCTATAAGGCCGCATTATTCAAAAAAAAATCATGGAAACAATTTCAAACAATCCACCAAACCAATCAAATCAAGAATTAATGGCTGAAATCAATCAAAACTCTAATTCATATCACCCAAAATTCAAATTCAAAAGAGGACAACAATTTATTTCATCACACCAAACAAGCATCAATCAAATTTAAATAATTTCCAATTCAAATAGTCATGCAAACATTCAAGTATTCAGTTATTATGCAGCGAGTGACATAAGAAAAGGAGTCACAAGCACAAAATTCACCGAGTTAACAACAAGGGGAGGCATCAGCTCAGATTCCAACGCACCAACATCCATATTGTTCCAAGTATTCCTCTCATATTTTTCCATTCGTGAGCTTTATATTGTTATTCATTACAACCATTATTGTTTTCCATTCGTAAGCTTTATATTGATTTTCACTACAACCATTACAGTCATAGGTTTTTATTTATGTTTCCCTAGGGTTTATATTGCAAATATTACAGTCATGGTTTACCATATAAAGCTTTCCCTATGGTTTATATTGCAAATATTATAGCCATATGTTAGCATATGTCTTCCCTAGGGTTTATATTGCAAATGTTATAGTCACAATTTACCATTTCTATTTCCCAAAGTTTTATATTGCAAATATTACAATCATAGTTTACCATTTTTGTTTCCCTAGGGTTTATATTGGAAATATTACAATTATAGTTTACCATTTTTGTTTCCCTAGGGTTTATATTGGAAATGTTACATAGTTTAGCCTTTCTGTTTCACTAGGGTTTATATTGCAAATATTATAGTCATAGTTTAGAATTTTTGTTTCATAGGTTATGCATTATCATTCACTCTGCTTATCTTATTCTCATAGGTTTTGCATTATTGTTTATATTGTAAATATTATAGTCATAGTTTAGCATTTCTATTTCTTATGTTATGCATTATCATACACTCTACTTATCTTATTCTCATAGGTTCTGCATTATCATTAATATTGCAAATATTAGAGTCATAGTTTACCATTTATGTTTCGTAGGTTATGCATTATCATTCACTCTGCTTATGTTATTCTCATAGGTTCGACATTATCTTTCACTCTATTTATCTTATTCTCATAGCTTTCGCATTATCATTCACATTGGATATCTTATTCTCATAGGTTTTGCATTATCATACACTAAGGTTTTCTTCGATGCTAGTCATTAATTTCCAAGTTTCTCTTTTTATTAGGTTTTTTTTTCTTTTTTTTCATCAATTTACAAATATTTATGCTTGTCAATGAGTTCGTCAAAGACAAAATGTGTGATATTTGTTAAACTCTTAATGTTTTTCATTCTAAGCTTTCTATTGTGTCATAGTTAAAATGTGAGTGTGGTTTTCACTTTGTTGTGCATGAGAATGTTTATGTTGTACACAATTAAGAGGTATGAGATGTTCTTAAACTCTAACTCCCTTGCATAGTTTGTAATTCTATGCTTCTCACTCCTTTATTTCCTTATCTCATTCACTCCAGAATAAATGTAACTCTCTAAACTGTTAACAATATTTTTGAATTTAAATGCAACAAACTAAAAAGATAACACATACATAAACTAAATAATCTTTTGTTCAAGCATCACTATCTTCATACATATAAAGATAACAGTTCAAGCATTTGTGTTTCATAGTTTAGCATTTATGTTTCATAAGCTTTGCATTATCATTCACTTTGGTTATCTTATTCTCATATGTTATACATTACAAACTAATTATTCTTTTGTTCAAGCGTCACTGTCTTCATACATATTAAGATAATTGTTCAAGCATCATTATTTTGATTGTACTTATTCTATGCAGATGGCTAAGGGTAATGCAGTGGTGACCCATATTGGGAACAAAAAAAAGAAGAAAAGAGTGACGAAAAGGTTGCCCTCCCACAAACGAGGGGCTAGGTTCCCCCATGAACTAGATCTTGTTGCACAAGTAGAGGAGGTTTCTACTCCTCAAATACCGTAGATTGAGGTTACTACACCTCAAATACTACAAAAGGTAAAACAAATACACAAGTTGTGGTCTTTGGATGACATGAAAATGGCACTCTATGATGTTGAAGAGAATGACATATCAATAAAGGGGGATTCCAAAAAGTGGAAAATCCCAACAACCACACTGTCCAAATGGCTAGGGGGTCTAACAACAACTTCCAAGAAAGGTCTGCCAACAGTCCTCAGTGAAGAGGAAGAACATCTTATTATGGAATGGTGCAAGCAAATGGTTGATATTGGGCATGGTATTGAGATTGTCAATCTTAAGTCTGAGGTTTCCCAAATATGTCAGAATAGGCCAAACCATTTCACCAATGGGTTCTCAAGGAAGTCCTAGTGGATTGGCTTCAAGCATAGACATCCTGAACTTGCATTGCAAACTGCTGAAGGCATAGACAAAGATAGGGCTTTCAATCTTAGAGCTAATAGCTAATGTTGTAGCTGCATTCTACAATGCACTTTCTGTAGCATATGAAGCACTGCCATATGGTCTTAATCGCATATGGAATTGTGATGAATCTGGCATCTAGGCAGGCAAAAATGGGTCCATGAAGGTGCTCACAAGAAAGGTAGCAAGAATGTCTCTTACATTATCCCAAAGAGTCATGAATGGATAACCATTCTATGCTTTGTCAATGCTATCGGGTAGAGCATTCCAGGATTCTACTTGTTCAAGGGGAGTGTGAACATAGATAATTACATCATAAACTACGAACCAGGTGCATGCATGGAAGCCCAAACCCATGCATGGATGACCAAAGACGTGTTCATAGATTGGTTGACCCACTTCAAAAACTTAGTTCCAAGTGATCTCACCCAACAATAGGCTCTTGCTGATTTTTGATGGGCATGGAAGCCATGTAGCACTCAAAACCATCCAAGAAGCAACAAAGTTTGGTAGATTTGTTAACATTTCCATCACACACCTCACACAAGCTATAGTTGTTGGATGTGGGTGTGTTTGCACCTTTTAAAGCTTACTTCAAATCAGAATTTTCAATTCTTTTCTCAAGGTTTCCAAACATTGAAATGAGGAGGAGAGAACTTGCAATGTTAGGCAACAAAACAATGAAAAGAGCTTTGATAGTTGACAACATCAAAACTAGGTTTAAAAGGATTGGTATATGGCCGTTGAATCCTGATACACTTGTGAACGACATGCGTCCTAGTGAGACATTTGTGGTCAACAAGGATGCTGACGTGGTTGAAAACATTCTTAGCCTTTCAAGACTTGGTTTGTCAAGCGAGGATGTGGAATTATTACAATCCACTCTTCTAGTTGGACATTTGCAGACTGCAACAGAAACACAACATTCACCTCATAGTTGTCCTACTAAATCAGTTGCACAAGGGGTGGCTGATGAACACACCCCTCCCATGGTGGACAGTCTCATTGATCAATTAAATGAAAGTTTAGATCTTCCATTAGAATGTAGCCAACCATCCTGGTTGGTTGAGGGATCAATGAACTTGGGCATTGATTTTCAAGTCCCACAACAACAAAATACCTATGCTTTCCCATCACCACCACCTACAATTGACCCTTCTCAAGTTATGCATTACTATGCTCCTTCTCACAATTTAGATTTACGAGGCAATAAAGATGTAGCAGAGGGCTCATAGGAAATGGAGGAGGTCATTGCCACACAATTAGATGAGACAGAACAAACACAAATAGTTTTGCACATAAACAAGTTCCTCAAGTTGCCTATGCACGCTATCCGTCAAAAGAAATCCAAAGCTGGTGCAATTTAGATTAGCAGACAGTCTCAATTGTTGACAACATATGACTACATGAGGCTATTAATGGAGCAAGAGCAAAGGAAGAAAGAGGTCAAGGAGCTAAAAGCAAGAAAGAGACAACAAAACGAGGAGAAAAGGGCAGAGAAAATTATGGCAGTTGAGTTGAAGGAGAATGCTAGAATTGAGAAGGAGATACTGTGAAAAGAAAAAGAGTAGCAGAGATTACAACAAAAAAAGGATAGAGATGCAAAAAAGGAGCAAGAGAGGCTTCACAAGGAATAGGACCAAAAGGAAAGAGAGATTAAGGAGGCACAAAGGGATTTACAAAGAGAGAGGCGTTTAAGGAACCCTTCTAATCCGTTGTCTCAAAGTAATGGAGTCTTTCGTGATATTCTCAACATTAATATCCCTTGTTCTCCACAACAATTAATTATTCGAGCCTCTCTCAATCTAACTTCAAGGGCACTCAATATCTATATCATACTGCCACTCGGGATGTACAAATGTGTTCACCACCACCCCCAAAACATGTCACTTGCACCCAATTTTCCACTCCAAGTCCCACTCGTGTATGCAACACTCCTCATCGACTAGAAGGGGATGAGAACATGGCGAGTGGCACCCCAAGCAACCACCATCCATTTCCCTACCACAACAGCTAGATGTAGCCTTTTTTTTTGTTTTCACATGCAATTCAAGTTTTAGATAGTTTACAAGTTTTGATATTTACAAATGCACCAAAATTGTGGACAATTTTAAATTTATGATAAGTATAGATGCATCGTTATTATTTTGGTTTGTAATATAATTTGATTAGATTCCAATGTGTGTTGTATGTAATTTGCAATGTATGATTCTTCGTTGATAGTTTTAAATTTACGATAAGTATAGATGCATCATTATTGTTTTGATTTGCAATGTTTATGATCAAATTGCAATGTCTGTTGTATGTAATTTGCAATGTGTGATTATTTTGATTTGCAATGTATGCTTCTTCGTTGACAGTTTCTCATTTTTAATTTATTTATTTTTATTTAATTTTCCATGTGGGATGATGATATTTTTCCACCCGATTTAAAAATCCCCAAAAAGACCATGCGATTGATACATAGGCACCTTGACTACCAATTCCTGCGTGGCATGACATCTAAAGTGGAATACCTTTCCATGTCTCCTTCTCTCACTCCAGCATCCTAACACTCCATTGTGTCGCATTAATCATTCACTACCCCTTGCTATACTTCTCTACAGTCATGTTTAATGCACATCGCTTGCTCTAAGCTCCACAACATCTCGCGTGTTTTATGAGCCAACCTATACATATACATATACATACATATTTAAATATGTATATGTATATGTCTATATATATGCATATATATATATATATTATACCTGCATATTTTTGAGCCAACCTGCATTCAATTCTCCCAGTGCCTCTCACAACTTGCCAACTTTGGAGCCTTTCAATCTAGCAACTTTTGATTTAATCTTCACTTGCATGCCATTACGTGCTCGCTTCAATGTTCTGCAAGTTTCAAACAACAACCACAACCTACAACGCTCGAACTTCGGTTAAGAGATGGATAGACGTCGGTTGGTGAACGTTACATGAATATTGTATATACATATACATACACATACAAATATACATATACATACACATATACATATACATATAAATAAAGATACACATATACATATACATATACATATAAATAAAGATATACATATGCATATACATATATGCATATACATATATGTATACACATATACATATACATATACATATATGTATACACATATGCATATACATATATCTATATGTATACACATAAATATACATATATACATATATGTATATATATCTATTTTGTTGTTTTTCTTCAATTCAATCATGCAACTATTGTATCTTTTTTAGGTGCCATTGATTAATTTAGGGGTGTTATCTTTTTCATAGGTTATGCTTCAACTTCAACATATATCTATTGTAACCAATAGGTGCATGTATGTATAAGTATTTACCTATTTGTACATATCTATTTGACTATTGTGATTCAATTTAGTCATGCAAATGAATGCATGTAAGCAATGCTACAAAGTTTCATTTTAGTAACAAATAATATTGTTGGTTGTTTTGATGCCATTGATAAATTTAGGGTTGTTCTCTTTTTCATAGGTTTTGCATGTAACCAATTCTATATACATATGCACATACATATACATACATACATATATACACACACACATATACATACACATACACATACACATACACACACACATACACATACACATACACATACACATACACATGCACATTGTTTGTTGTTTATGTGCCATAGATAAATTTGGTGGTGTTCTCTTTTTCATATGAATGCAAATGAATGCATGTAAGCAATGCTACAAATTCTCATTTCAGTAACAAATAATATTGTTGGTTGTTTCGATGCCATAGATAAATTTGGGGTTCTCTTTTTCATAGGTTCTGCATGTAAGCAATTCTATATACATATGCACAATATATGTATACATACATACATACACACATACATACATACATACATACATATACACACACATACACATACACATACACATACACATACACATACAAATATACATATAGGTTTTGCTTCAACAATTCAGTCAGCTAAGCAATAGAGACATAAATATATTCTTGGTAAGCAAAATAATGCATGTTAGCAATTCTATATACATATATGTATATGTATACACGTATACATATACATACACATACACATACACATAGGTTCTCTTTTTCATTGGTTCTACTTCATCAATTTAGTCACATAGATCTGTATCTATATGCTATAGAAATATGTTATGTTCTTCAATTTAGTCATATAAATATTATTGTTTTGTTCATGTAGACTGTAGAAAATTGGATGTGCACATTTTGGATCCTCTCCCCTATAGAGTCATGGCTACTGTTGCATTCAGTGATGAATGAGGGCGACTTTATTTTATGAATGCTCTTTTGATAACAACCTATGCTGCACTGCTCCACAATTCCATTTGAATTATGAAGTGTTGCATAGGGAACCATTGAGAGCCTTCACAAAACCAAGTCCCCTAAGTGATTCAAATACATATACAAATAGACAATGTGAAAGGGATGTGCATTAAACATGACTATACATAAGAATAACAATCACTATTTGATGAACACACAATAGTTGGAAGATTGAATTGATACAAAAGAGAACACATAAATTAATCAATGACACCTATGTAAGCTACAATAGTTGTAGGGTTGAATTGATGAACCATAACCTATGCAAAAGAGAAAAACCCTTACAATTAATCAAACACACCTAAAAATGATACAATTGTTGTAGGGTTGAATTGATGAAGCATAACCTATAAAAAAGAGAACACTCCAAATGTATCAATGGCACCTAAGAAAGCTAGAATAGTTGCATGAGTGAATTGATGTAGCAAAAACTATTAAAAAGACAACACCCCCAAATTAATCAAAGGCACCTAAAAAAGATAACACCCTCAAATTAATCAAAGGCACTTAAAAATGATACAGTTATTGCAGGGTTGAATTGATGAAGCATAACCTATAAAAAGAGAACACCCCAAATGTATCAATGGAACCTAAGAAAGCTAGAATAGTTGCATGAGTGAATTGATGTAGCAGAGCCTATTAAAAAGATAACACCCCCAAATTTATCAAAGGAACCTAAAAATGATACAATTGTTGCAGGGTTGAATTGATGAAGCATAACCTATAAAAATAGAGAACACCTAAGAAAGCTAGAATAGTTGCATGAGTGAATTGATGTAGCATAACCTATTAAAAAGATAACAACTCCAAATTAATAAATGTATACCTAAAAACATATAACCTATGAAAAAGAGAACCCCCCCAAATTAATTGAATAGTAGACCTTGATGTTGGAACCATCAAAACAATTGTAATTTCCATCCATACAAATATTAAAAATAATTTGCAGTGTGAAAGTTTGTGCAATGATGAATGCAAAAATAGAAGCATGAAAGTTCTTTGCAAAACCAAGTCCCCTAAATACATGTTGTAACAAAGTAGAATTGATGATTATTGTTCTATGGTAATATATGTTGATATATGCAATGAATTATTGATAGTGTAGTGCCAATGCCTAGACAATGTGACATGGATGAATGTATTTTGGTAATTGTTATATTCAATAATGGTTTAGAGAGACTTGATTTTCCCAAGGCCTTTGTAATGGTAATCTATGTTGCACTTGTCCACAATTGGACCTTTGAATTGTGAAGTGCTACATAGGCAACCATGAAAGGCCTTGAAAAACCAAGTCCCCTAAATACACGTTGTAACAAAGTACCACTATTGATTATTGTTCTATGGTAATACATGTAGCAGAACCTATGCAAAAGATAACACCCCCAAATTTATCTAATGGACAAAAAAAAGATACTTATATTGCAAGACTGAATTGATGAAGTAGAACACCCCCAAATTAATCAATGGCACTTACGAAAGCTACAAGAGTTGCATGAGTGAATTGATGTAGCAAAACCTATGCAAAAGATAACACCTCCAAATTTATTTAAGACAACTAAGAAAGCTACAATAGTTGCATGAGTGAATTGATGTATCAAAACCTATGCACTAGAGAACACTCCAAAATTAATGAATGGTAAATAAGAAAGCTACAATAGTTGCATGAGTGAATTGATGTAGCAGAACCTTTAAAAAAGAGAACACCCACAAATTAATGAATGACAAATAAGAAAGCTCCTATAGTTGCATGAGTGAATTGATGTATAATAACCTATGCAAAAGAGAACACCCCCAAATTAATCAATGACACCTAAAAAAGATACAGTTGTTGCAGGGTTGAATTGATGAAGCAAAACTTTTAAAAAAGAGAACACCCCCAAATTGATCAATGGAAAATAAGAAAGCTAGGGGAGTTGCATGAGTGAATTGATGTAGTAGAACCTATTAAAAAGATAACACCCCTAAATTAATCAATGGCACCTAAGAAAGCTACAATAGTTGCGTGACTGAATTGATGTAGCAAAACCTATTAAAAAGAGGACACCCTCGAATGTTATTTGAAGGTTTTCATGGCTATTTGAATTGGGAATCATTTGAATATGATTGATGGTTGTTTGGTGAATCTGATTGATTTCGGCCATTAGTTGAGTTGATTGGTTTGGTGTATTGTTTGCATAATTTTTTTTAATAATGGTTGCCTTACAACTTGTAAAAATAGATACCTGGATGGGATTTTAGAATTCGGCACGACTATGTGCACACCTTACTTGGCGAGATGGGACAGATTTGTGCTGATACGTGTTGTAGGTTTCATGTTTGATGAGACAAGTGGATGTATTTGCTTGTTGGTTTGGTTATGCTACGGTGGGAAACATGGTTGTAATGTGTTTGTCAGTCGGTCAAAGATGGGTCAGATGGGTTTGAATTGTGTTGACTTGGAACCTTGTTTATATTGTGTAGTTGTGATTAATGTGAAAGTGACGCATGCATTGGTACGAAAATCTCCCAATCTAAGTTCAAGTGCAGATCATATAAAGAAGAGAACACCCCCAAATTAATCAATGTCACCTAAAAAAGATAGAATTGTTGCAGGTCTGAATTGATGAAGCATACACATATACATATACATAGACATAAGTGAATTAAACATGACTGTAGAAAAGTCTAGCAAGGGGCATTGAGTGATTAATGCGAGCAGTGGAGTGTTAGGGTGGCAGAGTGAGAGAAGTAGATGTGGCAAGGTAGTCCATTTAGGACCTCTTCACACATCTATACACATTTACATATACATACACACAAACATACATATAGACATAGACATGGACATAGACATAGACATAGACATAGACATTTACATACACATACACATACACATACACATACACATACACATAGACGTACACATAGACATAGACATAGAAATACACATACACATACATTTCCATCATTGTGAAGAATAAAGGAGAAGTCGCTAGAATGAAAGGCTCTAAAGTTGAGGTGTGTGAGGCATTGGGAGCATTGAATGTAGGTTGGCTTGAAAAATAGACAGGATGTCGTGAATGTAGTATATGTATATGTATATGTATATACACATATACATATACATATTCATATATATATACACATATACATATAGATATGTATATACATATATATGTATATGTCTATACACATGCATATATATAAAGAAGATGTAGAGACCTTAAGCATATACAAGTTGGATACACTTCATCATCTTTGGCTGCTAGCGTGTAATTGTTTTGTTTCAAAATATATGCAATTACGTGTGTATTTAATATCTGATAAACATATGTATATGTCTATGTCTATGTCTATGTCTATGTATATGTTTATGTCTATACACATGCATATACATATATATAAACGATTAAACATGCATTTAATATCTGATATGTGTTTGATATCATTGTGCTTTTTTATGCAAGAGTTTTTTCCTAACTTGTGGAGGACCGACGTACCATTGTGGGAAATTATTTAATGGTAAAATAGATGATGATTGAATTGATGAAGTGGAACTTACAAACAAGACAACACCCCCAAAATTATCTACGGTACCTAAAAAAGCTACAATATATGCATGACTGAATTGATGAAGCAAAACCTAACAAAAATAGAACACCCCCATATATTTCCAAGGCACAAAAATAAGCTACAATAATTGCATGATTGAATTGATGAAACATAACCTATGCAAAAGATAACACTCCCAAAATAACCAATGGCACCCAAAAAGGATACAAACATTTGCATTATAGGTTTAATGAAGCAACACATATGATAAGCCTAACACCCCTATATTTATCAATGGCACCAAAAAAAGGTTACATAGTTGGTGACTGAATTGATGAAACAAAACCTATGAAAAACATAGCACCCCACAAATTCCAAATGGTACCCAAATAGATGATGACTGGATTGATGAAGTTGAACTTACAAACAAGGTAACGCCCCCAAAATTATCTACGGTACCTAAAAAACTACAGTAAAGGCATGATTGAATTGATAAAACAAAACTTATGAGAAAAAGAAGACCCTCAAATATTTCTAATGCACAAAAAAAAGCTCCAATAATTGCATGACTGAATTGATGAATCGCAATCATTGCGAAACATAACACCCCCAAATTAATCAATGGCACCTAAACAAAAAGAGCATTACTGAATGAATGAAGCATCATCTATGAAAAACCTAACACCCCTAATTTTATCAATGACACCTACAAATGCTACTGAATAACATTAATCGAAACCTTAACATTAACCCATGACTGTAGTGGCTGTAATGAAGAACAATATAGAGCTTACGAAAGGAAAACAATAAGAGTTTAACAATTCTCACATATATTAATGACTGAATTGATGGAGCATAAACCATAAAAAAATAACACCCAAAAATTTATCTATGGCACAAAAACAACATACATTTTTAAAGTCACATAATAGATGAAGCAAAACCTAAAAAAAGAAACCCACATTATTTTTTTTGGTTTATGAAACAAAGAACACACCCTAAGTGAATGATAATGTAGAATCTATGAGAATACGATAAGCAAAGCCAATGATAATGTAGAACCTATGAGAATAGGATAACCAGAGTCAATGATAATGCAAAACCTATGAGAAAGAATACGATAACCAGAGTAAATGATAATACAAAACCTATGAAACAAAAATGTTAAACCATGACTGTAATATTTGCAAAATAAATCATAGTGAAACAAAAATGATGAACTATGACTGTAGTATTTGCAAAATAAACCCTACTGAAACAGAAATGCTAAAATATGACTGTAATATTTGCAATATAAACCCTAGGGAAACAAAAAGAAAAAAATACAGACAACTTCATCTATAGCACTGAAACAACGAACAACAATTTTGTTTACAATGTAATGAAAGAAGAAAACAACCCCAAATTTTTCAATGGTGCGGAAACAATCAACAATATTATTATTTACGTTTAAAATTAAAAAAAAAACCCTATGCAAAAGAGCGATGCTTGAACAAAAGATTATTTCCCAAAAATTTAGTGTATTTATGAACCCGACCAAAATAACCCAGGACAAAATAACCCGGTCACAATAACCCAGGGACAAAATAACCCGGAGTCATAATAACCCAACCAAAAATAACCCGTGGTCAGAATAACCCATGGACAAAATATCCCCATACGAATATAGAAAAAGGAAAACAAAATTTATAAATTACATGTATGTTGCTAAAAAACTTTATTTTTCAAAATTTCAATTTAAGTGTCAAATTATGAGTGATGCCTCTTATATAATCTAAAATGTTATGGTTGTAATAACCATCAACCAATCTTTTTAGTCTTTCTTTGATTTCACAGTATTTTTTCTTGCTTGGTTGCCCAATGTATCCAACCATATATTTCTCTATTCTATTCTCTTGGAGACTCTATTCTTTTTTCACTGCTTTGATGAATTTCCAGACTGAGCTGTGCAATGCTTGAAGCAATTCACTGAATCCTCTATGCCATCCCTCAATAGTATTATTGGTTATGGGAAGATCATCTTGAGTAACTGAATAACAATTCCACATTGTGATTGGAAACTTGGGTGATTGTTTGTTACCTCTTTTGGTTAGTCTGCCAATCCATGTGTCTTCAAAATAATCAACTTATTCCCATAAAATTGCCTTTATTTTTATAATTATTTACCATTTTATAGGTTATTTAAGCATATTAAAGGTGTTTTAAGGCTATTTTAGGGGTATATAATGGATATATGGTCTAAAAATGACTTAAATAGCCTCTATGGTGCCTCACAATCATATTTATAATTTAGTTTATGTTATTTATAGTTTACTAGCTTGATCTAAAATGACCATGGGTTATTCTGTCCATGGGTTATTTTGACCACGGGTTATTCTGTCCATGGGTTATTATGACCCTGGGTTATTTTGTCCTTGGGTTATTTTGGTTGGGTTATTCTGTCCAGGGTTATTTTGGTCGGGTTATTATGTCTTGACACCGGACAATGTTCATAAACACGATACTTTAACACGAAAAAGCGATTTTTGCAACACCAAAAATTGAATAAAACAAACGCAAAATGCAAATAAAACTACAAAAAAACCAAATATTGACGAGCCTTAGTGAGCAAGCTCACCAAGGTCAAACGACTTGATGCGGGTCGAATACAGCTGAATCTCGAGCACACAATTGGCCTCATGCAACTTCACCTGCAATTGGAAGTGAGGAAAACAATGCTGGTTTGGAGTTGATAAGTAAATAACACTATTGCATTCATTGTTGGTTACCTGCATGGCAGCGAGGAACCCGCTCGATTCTTGCATGATGAAAGTGGAGCTGAGCATAATGTTCACCAACCAGCGTCTACCCATCTCTTAACCGAAGTCTGAGCGTCACAGGTTGTGGTTGCTATTTGAAACTTGCAGAACACTGAACCAAGCACATTATGGTGTGCAAGTGAAGAATAAACGAGAAGTTGCTAGAATGAAAGGCTGTAAACTTGGCGAGAAGTGTGAGGCTCTGAGAGCAATGAATGCAAGTTGGCTAGAAAAATGCACGGGTGGCGTGGAGCTTAGAAGAAGTGATGTGCATTAAACACGACTAAGGTGAAGTATACGAAAGGGCGGCGAGTGATAAATGCAACGCAATGGAGTGTTAGGGTCGTAGAGTGAGAGAAGTAGATGTGGCAAGGTTGTCCACTTCGGATGCCATGCCACGCAAAAATGACAGTTGAGGTGCCTACGTATCTGTCGCATGATCTTTTTGGGGATTTTTAAATCAGATAGACAAATATTGTCGTCCCACATGACAAATTAAATCAAAATTAAATAATTTTTTTTTACTATTAATTATCCAATTATTATTTATAATAGGTAATTGCAAAATTTTTTTATTGGTCCGGACCGTCGAATTTACCCCGCGTACGGCTTCTCTCTCCCTAACTTCTCTTTTTAATTATCGTCTCGCGATCATTTTCCCTGCCTCACACAGCTTTTAAAATAGTTTCATTCGCTTCGCGCCTACCAAAATGTACAGGATTGTAAGGGTTTAAGCTACTTTAAAATCCTCCTTCCAGTGTCGGGGAAATTATCTCCAAATCCCAAGATTGAGACTGAGATGAAACAACCAAAGAAGGAAGAAGAAGAAAAGAAAGAACCAAAGAAAGGAGGAGATGATGATTTTGGCGGATATTCGATTCCTAAAATATTGCCAATTAAAGTCCGCCCCAAGCTACTTTCGTTCTGCAGGAACTCGAACGGGAAAGGGCTACTAAATTATCTCATCAACAACAGAAAAGGCCTTCATAGAAAAAAAAGGAAAAGAAAAAACAGAAATAAAGGTCATGACTTGCTTATTGCTCAGTTGCCCGCAGCCCTGAGCAGGGTCAACGATGGAGCGTCTGTTGTTCTAAAGGCAATCGAGGGCTTTGATTTCTCCGAGAGCGGTTCGAGGCTCAATGACGAGAAGGAATCGGTCAACAGGAGGACCTGCATTTCTCTATTGGAATGTCTTTTTCCTGTTCTGGGAAGCAATGAGGATGCGCAGGTTGCGAAGGAGGTTCAGGACAAGGCGAGGGAGATGGCCAGGGTGTGGAGGAAAAAAATGGGGCTTGAAAAGAGCTTGGAGACTGCGAGTAAATTGGACATGCAGGCATTTTTGCGGCTCTTGGTGACGTTTCGGATTGGAAAGTATTTTGAACAGAACGAGCTTTGTGAGATCTTGTTACAGATTGCGTGCCTCAGTGAAAGTCCTGCGCTGGCATTGTTTCTTGGATTGTCTCCCAAAATACCAGGTTAGTATTAAAACGAAGCTCAATTTTAGAATAATTTCTTGATTTAGAAGAGGGCTGATGGATGAGCATGATAATGCATGCGAGATAAGACTTGTTCATAAGATTACCAAGTTTTAGTCCAGCCTTCTCTTGGCCCATCTGCTAAAATATTTTTAGAAGTGGGTCATGCTAAGATGCACTCCATTGTGGTTACAACCTGACCTCCCCATATGTTTGGTTGGGTTACAAACTTACAAGCCTTTCTTTACAGTGAAGTTAATTTAAATCCATGTGGATAAAGACAAGCTAAGTAGTTTGTTTCTCAAATACATTGGTCCTGAAAAGGTAACGGTTGTTCTTCAGGTCACATTGAAGCCATATGCCGAATCGGGGTATGAGATCCTTTTTGTGTATGCCTAGAAGTGAAAATCCTTTACATTTACATTTTAGATTTGTTAAGATTTTTTAATCTTAGGTTTCAATCTATTATTAATCTTCGTAGTAGACTGACCTTGCCAATGTGAAAATCTTTTCCATTTTAACTTTAGATGTCTTCAAATTTTGTGATCTTGGGAGTAAATCAACCTTGTTATTAATCTTGGGAGTAAACTGACCTTGCCAACCCGCTTATATTGCAAGCGTAAAGTCTGATTGATGTAGAGCACATTCTGTTTGGTTACAAATTAATATTTGGTAACAATGATAGCCAGATGTTGAAAAAAGAAGTCATATTTGTCTTTTCCAAAATCATATCTCTGGTGAGGTTATTGGCAGCCTTTGCTATAGATTTGGGTAAGCTTAGGTCATATTCATTAGACTTGCAAATTTGGCCTATTTTCCAATGTTATTCAAATGGTTATACGAAAACCTTACTGCAGGTTTGGCTATAGCAAGATTTGGGCCTTTGCTACAGGTTTGGGTAAGCCTGGGTCATATTCATAAGACATATAAATTTGGTTTATTTTCCAATGTTCTTCAAATGGTTATACATAAACCTTGCTGCAGCTTTACTAGGGTTATCTACTTTCTTTACAATGAGCAAGATTTGAACTCAGGTTCCACTCTTTAGCCTACTAGGGAATTCCAGTATATAGATGTTGACTCCATCTTAGTCCCAAGAATTGAAATGGTGTCCTTGTGTACTAATGGTTCTGATTTAGACAGTTTTCTTAAGATCTTTAAATTTGGATCATGCCTAAATGTACTTTGGAACTATCAAACCACATCCTCACTACATGTTCGTTATACCATAGACTTCTTTAGAGCGAGGGAGTATGAATCTAGTTTACACTCACTCAAGTTTATCCCTTACTTTTACATAAAAATAAGATGATTCCGAAGATGCAATTTAAAAAAACTTTATGGGAAATATTTTAACAACTACCTATCATTGTACATGTGGGATATATGAATTGGTGGTGCTATTCATGCTTGCTCACGAGGCCAAGATATGGGTTTACAAAATGTAATAAAGATTAAAATTTCTTTTGTTCAGGCAAGGAGGTCTCAAATGAGGAGGAGGCAGCACGTATTGTCATTCAGTTTAAGCAATTGCAGGAAATATCACAGGTGGAAATTATTGGATTCTTGGAGGTTCCATAGGTTTTCAAGCCAAAATTTTTAGAAACCCAAATTGAAGTTCTAGCCTAGGGGAATTTGTTTTGTGGGGTTGGGAAGATTTTCTTATATTTCTCATTACAGGAAATTGATAGATTTGCCAATTTTAGTGTGTTCTTTTGAATTTCATGCTAATAGTTTTTTTGGTTTACAATAACATACATTCCCGAGAAAGTAAAACAAGAAAAAATGATTAATGCACATTAAAATAAGAAATGAAATGACTTGTAGAAAAACTGTATAAATAAGCATTAGTATACAAACTAAAAATGCTGAAAGAAATCAAAATCTATAGATAGAAAGGAATTATGTGTTATATCGAGGTTGAAGGCATGCCCATCTTTTATAAATTATGATTGTTTTGTTACAAGTTTAAAACTAAATAATATTCAACAATAAAAGAATTTGAAGTTATTGATTTCATTCATTGATAATCATTGACATGTTAATTTTCATGGTTCAAAACTTGCAACTTGCTAAAAGTTGGTAGACCCAAATTTGGTTTGGATTTGACAACTTGACATAAACTTGACAAATAAAATACTTAAATTCCATAAAAAACATAAATGTCATGCAAACAAAAGTTACACAACATATTAAATAAGTCTATAAATCATTGGGGATGTGTTTCCAATTAGATCTGAACACTAAAAGAATACAGTATTGCATCAATATGTGAATACAACAACAGATAAATATCATATGTATTATGTTGATTATTATTGTAAAAAATTACATACCCATGCAAGTTACAACAATTTACAATTTTCTCTTCTTTGTATACATATTGGTGATGATTTGAGTCATATTACATGCAATTGGTTGTGGTTCCACTTTAAATTAGAAGGCAATTTTTCTTTAGGCTCAACATCATCATTTGCCATGATGTCATTCCATAGTAACGAGACGTGGACGTGGCTCAGACTCGGCGAGGGCGACTCGGCGACTCCGGACGTGGCGCATACGCGGCAAAATGAAAAAAGTTGAAAAAACCTAGAAATTTAGAGATTTTTAAGGATTTAAAACTTGTTTCAAGCACCCTTTATTGAATACAACACAAATAAAAGCAAATTTAGTCACATGCACAAGTATACAACGATTACATAAGTATAAAGTACACAAATTGTAGTTGTGTTGCTGAAGGAAATAACATACTTAGATATATAAAATTAGTCAAATGTATACAAAACTCATGGAATATGAAATCCATGACATCAAATGTTCCATACAAATATGAAATATGAAATATGACATCAAATCAAAATGTTCTATGACTCTATGCCCTATGGCATAGTGGAGCCAGCATCCTTCCTACGAAGGCATCTAAAGGGCCTGGATGATGTTGCAGCTGCAGCCATAGTCTCTGCCTGTGTCTGACTCTCCATGCCACGCTCACCAATAGCATCTATGCCTCCTCGTGCTCTAGCCTCCTCCTCAGCCATGGCTACAACCTCGGCCTCTCTCTCTGCCTGGTCCACCCAATCAAGGTCCTCGTCACTAAAGACTGCATCTGTAGCCTCCGTGGTCCACTCAGACTGTGGATCAACCTCGTCTAGATTGATCGGGGTTTTGTCATGGTCAAAAAGCTTCCTGTATCTGAGCCGAAGATTGTAACGAACATATACCAAGTCGTTCATCCTCTCCACTGTCAATCTATTGCGCTTCTTGGAGTGTATGTGCTCAAACATACTCCAATTGCGCTCACAACCAGATGAACTGCATGGCTGGCTCAATATACGAATGGCAATATTTTGTAGGATCGGTGTATCAGAACCAAACATATTCCACTAGCTATCTGAGATGAGAAAAAGAAACAAAATCAATCTCATTTCAAGTTTCAAGTTCAAGTTCAGCATTTAATAATAAATTATAATATAAAAAGATGAAAATTATGCCCTTAAATATATTTTTACCTAGCAATAATGTTGTCCTACTATCTTTGCGCATTTGACATGCAAA
>VDFB02344664.1:54997-183805 GCA_007258455.2 Sequoia sempervirens
TTTGCAATGACTTGCTTTGTGACTGAACTTGTGACAGTTAAAGCATTGAGTACTCGGTTCCTTCTTGCTTCTACACTCTACAACCTTATGTCCAAAATTTTTACATAGAAAACAATAGCCATTAAATACCTTTGAGCATTTGGTTCCCTGACTGGAGGTCTTTTTGTAGGTGTTCTAGAGTTCCTGACCTTGCTTGTTACAACAGATCTCACTTCAGCTTCAACTACTTTGTCTTTACCCTTAGTGTTCTAATTTGAGCTTTCACCTGAGAAGCCAAGTCCTCCCTTATCCTTGCGACATTTCTGTAGGGACAAGAGTTGATCCAGAATTATGCTACTTTCACATACTCTTGCTACTGATTTCAGCCTTCTTAACTCTTAATCTGACTTCTCATTTTCTTCTAATTTTTGTTTGAGATTTTCTTCAGTCTTTTTGCATTCATCCATTTTTTGCTTAATGGTATCTTTGAGATTTTCTTTAGTCTTCTTGCGTTCATCCAACCGTAGCTTTAAATCCACAATACATTCCTTTGAATCCTTTAATTCCTAGCTAGCTTCTCTATGTCTTGCTTTGAATTTCCGGATTTGCTCCCTTAGCTTTGAGATACAAGCATTTGCCTCCTTGAGGTTTTCTTTCAATTCTTCATTTTCAAATTTCGTGTTTTCCATATCATCTAACATTATCTTCAATTCTTCACCAAAGTAATAATCTCCTGCCATCTGTTCAAACTGCCAAGATCTCCCTCAAGTAGCTAAGCTCTATCTGCAAGGGACCAAGCTCTGATACCAATTGTTGAATAGTCTGGATAACTGAGAGGGGGGGTGAATCAGTTATTATAAAACAATTTTCTTGACTTTAATTAATCCAGAACAAGCTTAACTCAATCAGATAACAATCTAACAGATATGAACATGAATGCACATAACAACAAAAGAAATTACATGGAAACCCAAGAAGGGAAAAACCACAAAGAATGCTAATTCTCAATTATAGAACACTGCTTAAGGTGACACCATTAAGGTGATTTTTACAAGGGCTCACTGCCAAAATGCTAACTGCAGGTAAGGCTCACTGTCGGTGGGCTCACTACCCGATTAATACAAAACATAAAATAGTCTTACTGACAAAACATGAACTGATGAAGCTGCATCTACATATGCGTGAACTCAATTCCGGTTAAGAGCACAATATTTGTCTGCAGCAGATCCGATCAAGAATCTTCTACCCACCTTCCTTGCACAACCTCTGCAATACAGATTACTTCTTCCTGACACTTGCCTTCAGCTTCCTTCTCTATTTCTTATCGCATAATCCTTTGCACCTTTTATCTATTCGCACACACCATACTGCTTGTCTTGAACCAAAGAGATGTTCTATATATATATCTGTGTGTGTGTGTGTGTGTGTGCCCGTAGAACAAAATAAGTCGGCCTAGCAAAACATGTCAGCTTGAAGAACAACCTTGAAATATTCAATAAGGCTCGGCACGCTAGCATCAGACCCAAAGAATAGGTCGCACATAAAGATCTCCTTACCACGTTACCATGGGACCCATAAATAGGTCATACATAAGATAGCATAATTACCAAAAGATAGCGAACTTTGAATTACATGAAATATATTCCGAAGCGGATGAGAATGCCACAACCAAGACCAAATCTTGATTTCCATCAATTTCAATCCCAACCAAATAAACACAATTAAACATACCAAAACTTGTAACATGCTACATGAATGTCCGGATAGCAAGGATACCCGGAATAAGCTTTGAGCACAGCAGCCAATATCAAAAGATTAGTCTTCATTATTCTGCATTAACTGTCTTCCATAGATGTCCCAAAAAGAAATATTGCCATATCCGGATCAAGGATAACATCCATACTACGCAACATCATAGCACTCGATAGGATAGATCATTTATGTATATCATCCGGAGCACAACCTTCCGAATCCCAGGTTTTGACATCAATGACAACAATGCTAAATCATCTCAACAACTTCTCAACACATTGGATCATAGCCCTTTTGCATGGCATGATAGAGAAGTTCAATTTAGGATTGAGAAAGATGATGTGGAAGGATGTGTGGAAAAGAACATTATTTTCAAAGAGCTGGCTTGTTATGATGCAACTCTAGCTTCAAAACAGAAATTAGACGAAGATGTCAAATCAGAAAAACAGTCATCTATGGCTGTCACACCTATGAGGTGGTTTTCACATGAAAATGCAGATTTCAGTTATGAGATGGATGATACAACTTTTGGAAATGAGGGTATGCATGAAAGAATGTTCATGGGACAACGCTACATACGAGGCATGTCATTCCCTAGTAAGTTCGATGGTCCTTGTTTCATGGACATGATCACATTTGATGACTACCTATTGGAGTTGTATGAGAAACATTTTGTTGAAGAGCCGATCATAAAGACTAAGGGATGGCCTAGTAAGAAGATCCTACAGTTTGATTATGTATGGTTTGTCATGGATATTACACCTTGGAGTTAGTCTGAAACTATGGGACTCACATACAAGGATGAACCAATGATGTTGAGAGCTAGTGATAAGAATGCAACACCTAAAGAATATGAAGTTACTCTCACATGCTTTCAGCAGGATGAGGATTCACTTCTTACATCAACCAATAAGGAGTACATGTGTCTTCATAATGACCACAAGAAAGAAGGGCATGTTATCACAGGACGTGCCAAATCAGTGATGATTGATCAGATTTATGAAGGTGATGTTGAAGACAAATAAAAAATGTTGCATGGAGATTTTGGGTCTCATAAGTCACATCACTTGGAAGGGCAATTGAAGGTGAATGATAGTCAAATTGTGGCAGCCCTAACTCACTTTGATGATATCCATAAGATGATGGTAGATTTGTGTTGGAAGGCACTAAGTGAACATGAAGATTTAGCTTGTAGCCAAGGTACAGAAATTATGGCACATGACACACTTGATTCTCCATTGAAGACATCTCTTGGACCAGCACTTGACAATGGACGATTAACAAAGGATTAAAAATTGTTTTGAGTCCCTTGAAGGCACTACAAAGAGGTATGATGAAGGTTCTGATTTTCTGCTTTATGACAGCAGTCATATTTCCTTGCATAAACATGAGACTGCAGCTATGTCACAAGAAGGGAATGATATTGTGAGATCCCCCAATGTTGGCACTCAAGATGCGAGTGTCAAATACAAGGAATGTATTGTGGATTCAAGCCCCAAAGGTTCTAATTTTAAATACCATACTATGGAAGATGTGAAGAAGACACAAGACATGTGTGATGGGCGGTTGCAAAGAGCTAGGAGGGCAAAGATGTTGGCTGCCCAAACGAAACAGCACTTGCAAGAGATCAAGGATCATTGTAACCAGCTAGATCGAACAAGGAGGCAAAGGGAGTCACACCTTAGATCTCTAATTCTTCCAAGGGAAGAATGCTTAGTGGTGGAGCAAGCAAAGGAAAGTCTCTTGAAAAGAGCAATGAAGAAGAACATTCAGATTTGGATGAACATGAAAAGAGGTATGATTCAAAAAAATTAGTTTGTACAATGTACACATAGTTTACCTCATGAGGATCATGAGTTACCTCTTTTAGAGAGCCCATTGAAGGCTCAAATCATAGATATGGATGGGATAGCTGAGCATACACCTTTTGGACCAGCCAACCATGTGATGTATACATGTATAGGTGGAGACATTGGTGGTTTAGATTTGGTTGAGCCATTGGTCATTCATGGAGAACTTGAGGAGTTTACTTGTGATGAGATACAATCCCATCATATGGAGGACTCCTTGGTGAAGCGTGAGGCTTCCCTACTTTCGGGACTTATGGCACACATCATGGATGCAAATTCGAATGAAGACACTATGGAAAGGTATGATAACTGTTCTGATTTTCAGATTTGGAACAGTAGTCTTTGGGTTTTGCATAATCTTGAGTTGGCTGCTCTTATTCATGAGAATGATAGTAAGAAGTCTTTTTCTAATGTTGGCACTCATTTGGGAGACAAATATGAGGTCTTATTTATGTGTCCAAGACACAAGAGGACCAAGTTAGTACAGCATGTCATGAGAGAGGCAAAGAAGATTCAAAGTATGTGGCATATGACGAATGAGCCTTATACGGTGGCCAAGCAAGTGGAGCAATCAAGTTTGAAGTATGGCTCAGAATTCTTTGTTTGCTCAAATAGCTTGATTTATGAGGATTTGGTGTCACCTCTTTTGGAAAGCCATTTTAAGGCTCACATCATATACTTGGATGGCATTATGGAGCACACACTTGGTGGATCAACCACTAGTATTATGGCTTCATATGGAGAAAGAGATATGGGTGATGCAGATTTGGTCTTTGATCATTCATGGAGCACTTGAAGAGTTTGCTTGTGATGAGTCTCATCATGTTGATGACTTTTTGGTCAAATATGTAGCTACTCTATTTCAAAGATTTGTGATGCATGCCATGGAGACACTTGCCTTTATTGGGCATACTTGGGAGGTGAAGTTGCACTCTGTCACAAGGTATGGAGGTATTGCTATAATGTTTGGTTTTTAGTTACTAATGCTTGTATTCCAGCTAGATTATGTCAAAGGGATTGGGAGAAAGCATGAGGATCTTGGCCTTCCTGCCCTAGTTCATGAGGATCCACTCCACACTTTGCTGTTTTGCCTTATTGCGCATAGATATCCTACAGGCGACTTGGAGGCAGTAGTTGTTTGGGTGTTTTGGAGAGGTTTGGATCATCACTTCCATCATTGGGGAATGGCGTATGGATGATACTCTATCATCATATGACATTGGCAATAATATTTGCACTCACTTGGGTCTAATTTTCAGTTGGGAGGTTGCTGTTCTGAACTATATCAGCAACATATGAGGGGCTGATATGTTCTTTTATGCACCCACAAGGGGCATCTTGAACAGTCATGAGGAATCCTTCGAAGTTGGAGAGTTGGTTGATGTTGATAGTTCCTCGAGGTACATCTATCTCCTCAATTTTGATAAATATGGTAGTATGATGATATGGGATATAGGTGGTGGTATGCTTGTCATTGCTTGAGGACAAGCAATTTCGAGAAGGGAGAATTGTAATGTCCCTTTTTGAGGTGATCAAGAAAAATAAAGAGAAAAAAATAATATTTTATTGTTTTTTATTTTGTCGCTCAAGGAGGAGGTTAAATGATATTTATTATGATTTTTGGTGAAGGCAAAATATTTTTATAATTTTTCTATAAGGTTGTAAGATGCTTGCTCAGCCAAGACAAAAACACTTCCAAGTACAAACATTTAGCTGGAAAATTAAATACTATAGATGAAATCTTGAGAGATATTCAGATTGTAATTTAAGCAATAACAGGAAAAACTCAATGACAAAGCAATTCACCAATCCAAGTGCAATGCTCAAAGCAATGATCAAGTTCAATTCGGATTTACAGAGGCGGTTGATAGCCAAACAAAGGCATAGATCGACAAAGAGTCTACAAACGGATATATGTAGTCTATCGAATGCAAACAGGAGTAACTCGTGAACCTGGCATTGATCCCACACTAGCAGATACCTTTGAATGGGAATACGTTGGGCAGCAAAACAATGAGTGTGGAATCTTTCAACAGAACCAGCAACACAATGATGAGTCAATCTGAATGTGATAATTGCTACAGTCTTCCTCCCATGTCCAGGTTGCATTAAAAGTCTTCAAAATTCCACACAACCCATGTAAATTCCAATTGCTCCTGTGATGGTGTGTGTCCACAAAAGATTACAAACGAACCAGACCCGATGACAGCAAATGTGCTCAATGCAAGCCAATACACTAAATCAAGTCATATACCAGCAAAGTGCTGACACCAATATCAGCATTGTGTGAAAGTCATGAACGCCTGAGAGGTACCACGGAAGTCGTTGGAATGATGTGTTGCCTTCAGAAGTTTAATGTCAATGTTGTCTATGAGAAGTGTGAGGATGGTCGATTTGGGCTAGAGCAGAGCTCGGCCACCAATCGCTTGATCGCTTCCATCACAAAGTCAACCCTGCAAGGAAGAGTAGTAGCCCAAAAACTCGACAAAGGATTTAGCAAATATAATCGACCTCAGGAAGATAATGGAAGCAAAACACGAATTCATAGGTCGAGCAAGGTTGTCCCAACTTTTGAGCGATCAATAAGGGGGCTATGTCCCTCAACAGATCAACATGGAAATCAACTCCAAATTCGTGATGATAATCTCCAAAAATAGAACTAGCATATATAAGCTTCTATACGCCTCCCAAGAAATAGGTCGGCCTCAAGATTCAACGCCTTCCTTAAAGGAGGTCGACCTCAGGAAATATAAATTTAAATATTATTATTAATAATTTAAATTTATATTATTTAATATTATAAATATTATTATTAAATATTAAATGCAAATCCAGTGTTTAAAAACACTTTTGAATTTGCCCTCCAAAATCCATTCAAGTAATTTTGGGGACATGACAGAGGTTGGGTGACCCTTTTTGGGGGTTAAAAGAAAATTAATTAATTAAAAACTATGTTTCACGGCATTTCGAGGAAAGGGGGATGGTAGGGGACATGTTTTTGGTACATCCCCTAGGGGGTTATTTTTAAAGGATGGTAAGGGATGGCGATATACAAATTTATTATATATATATATATATGAAATTTTCAAAATTGATTAATATATTATAGAGAGAGAGGGAAAGAGAGATATGTCAAATTGTCAATAACTAATAACAACAATATCAATATGTAAATAAATCACGAGAGCAATAGTATAACAGCATAATAAATGTCAATAAAGCATTATAACAGCAGTCTCAAACATCAATAAAACCATGGTTCGAAAATAACAAAAACAAGAAAACCCCAATAGTGCAAATCTCTTAGGTAGAGTACATAACTTCTTAGCCTTGAATGTTGATGCTTCTCAGTTATTCAAACTACTCTTGACACACAAAGCAAATTACCCTAAAGATGGATTGAGAGGTATGCTTCCTAACATTGGTAACTAAAAATGCACAAGCATTTTATCCAAAAGAGCTTCGACAAACAGGCATGTAGTGGGGAAACCTCAAATTTCTTAGGCCTATAACATTCTTCAAAGTACTACAATAGCTTCTGGATAGAAAGCTCTTCACACACTAAAGGCGCACAAGGAATACAGTAACATGCACAAAAATATACAGTACCATACACACAAAATATATGCAAATCTAATACAAACAGATACAAACAAAAAATATGTAGTAACATACACACAAAATGTATGCAAATCTGCATCAAAGAACCATAAAGGCATTAGTTTTTAATATTTTATGTTATTTTTGCTGCTGAAGTGTCCGCATCCGTTTGGGGACAGCAAGGGATGTCCCCAATGTCTCCTAGCCGCCCTAAGGACGACAAGCCATCCCCATATGGGCAGGGATGTTTCCTGTCATTTCTTGCTCTCTAGCCTGTTCCGGGGAGGGCAAGGGGACATCCCCTTTGCGTCCCCCCATCCCGGGGATGGTAGGGGAGGAGTACAATGCATTTTGGGACAAGGGATGCATCCCCATGTAACATAGATTAAAAAAATTATTAAATTTGAATTTTGGGGCCCAAATTAGGTCGACCAAATTGGAGGGAAAAGGGGAAGTTTCATATATATACAAGTTTCATTTGGAGGCTTTTCTCATCTTGCAAATTATCTCTTCCTTTCTAATCTGCACTTTGGCAATTATTCCAAAGATGAAAACCCTTTGAGAATATTGGAGGAGTTGGACAAAAACCTAGCTTTTCAATTAGAGGACTTTGTGACAAAGGTTCACTTGTGCTTCAATAGAGTTTTATGCTAGATATTCATGCTCAAATTGCTACATCAGCCTAGGCGACTTGAGGGAGGCAATTTCTATGTGCATTTGACCTAGGGTTTCTTCCTAGGATAAGGCGCCCAAGATGCAAGAGTGACTAGGTTTGGAGGGGTGAATTGTGGCAAGTTTGGATGGTTTTGCCTGATTTCAAGGGTTGCAAACCCTGCAGTCAGTACAGCAGACCAGTGCACCCTTGTGGTAAAGTTTTGGAGTCATTCATCATCATATATTTGCATTTGTGTGAGCTGGTGCAAGTTCGCCCAGCTAGGGTTAGGATAGAGCATCATTTTCATTGCATCTTTGGGGTTTCTTCATATCAGCAAGCTATTGTATGTTGTTGGGCATGTTTGGAGCCCATTTCATAGTGTTATTGCATTCATAAGTAGGTCTGATTTTGTAGCAGCAGACCGAAAATTCAGATTATTAGAATTTGGCATGTTTTTGGTGGATGTTTTGATGATTCATTGTGCTGGTTACATATGTAATGTCCCCTAATTGGGAACGCCCTAAATTTGCCCTAATTCCTTAATTTGAATAAACAAAGGGGTTAGAGAATATCTTTCACCTGATTGAGGCCTTGATTGAAGCCTTGCACGCAGGTTAGAACCATTTACCATAATCAAACTGATTAGCAGATTATAATCATTTTCCACAATAATACTAATTCGCAAATTACCATAACTAGATATTAATAAATTCATGGCCAATCATTAATTCAATCACAAAGCATTTTAACATCCTTGGAGGTTCAATCATAGGAGAGTATGGAAGAATGTGACTTGATGGGGTGCCTAGGACCCTTCTACCCTAGGCCCAAGAGTGGATATACCATTCCTCTTGGCCTCATGTGGCCCATGCCATCCATATGAGGTGGTCTACCTAGGAGGTGTCTTTTCTGTTATCCCCTCATCTTGCCAACCATTTCCCTCCCCCTATGATTTGATCTCGTGTTGATTCCTCATGATGGAGGGGTGAGATTACAATGGGTGCTCTAAAAATGCCATCTCTCCTAAGCCCAAAGGCAATACCCTCTGCACCTCCTTGGCCTCATGGGGCTCATCTGGTCCCCATCTTGAGGTGGCATACCTAGGAGAATGCCCCATCACCCTTCACCTCTTGTAATCTCAGTCCTTTCTATCATGGCTAAAACATTCAAGGCATATGACAACAAATACTAATCATATTTAATGGTATAGGGAAGCAGTTATAACAGGAATGTATCATTAGCATCTTGAATATCTAAATTAATAATCACAATCATTTATATTAAACTATGCTACACCATATAACTATAAAACAGAGTAAAACAGATCTCATACCATTGATTCAGGAAATCGGACTTTGGTGCACATGCAAATTTATCATTTATTTCCAATTTAGGAGGGGCGATCCTCTATTTTATTTTATTTTATTATTCATGTAGATGCTTGTTGGTCTGTATATTCTCTCCAATTGATTTCCCTTATTATTGATTAATCATTGGTCTGCCTTCTTACTCCCATATACTTCTGTGACCGATGACGTAGTATGGATTAACTACACTTGATCCATACAGATTTGAAGCATGCTTAAGCCACTAAGTATCAATCCCAATAAGATCATTCAATGTAAACAAATGCGAAGAAGCCATTAAAACTAGCATATTAGAACACAAAAGCTTAATAAACATCTACTCTAAGACATTGAAACTTATCCTATTGGGGGAGCGGTGTCACATTGATGTGGAATGGCGACCCTTTCCCAATCCCTTGGATAATGAGCTTGTTTCAATTAGTTTTATTGACGAAAACTAATGAAACCAATGAGAAATATATGTGAAACATGATGAAAGCTATTTTAACATGATAAAAACTAAGATGATCGATGTGAGTGTATGCAAAGTTATTCTAAGTGTATTCAAGATTCGAAAGATTAAAGCCCTAGTTTCAAAATATACTAAATGGATGCAACTAAGTTACCATGGAAGCCATTAATGGATGCTCTAAGCTAATACCTATTCAATAGCTGTAAAGTCTATTAACCGATGGCCAAGATTGAAAGAATCAATCAATGGTCAAAATGGAAAGAAGATGGAGGCATGGATCATGGATTCCCATCAAGGGTTGAGGATGCAAGATGATATTTAATCAAGGGCTTACATTCGTCCAAAGAAACACACTTTCAAAACTTGCACAAGAAGCTTTGTTGAAAGTTTGTTACAAAAATGAATATTCCCTTTTTTTAAATGAGTGCAAAGGGAAAGAATATTCTATGAGAATATTCCTTTTTGGAGGAAAATTAGCATTTAGTTAATTAAAACCAAATTTTAATGTGCAAAGGAGAAGGTATATTCTATTAGTTTTATTATCAGATTTAATGCGCAGAAATTTAATTCGAAATCAGACACAATAACACAGCATATACCTTGGGAAAACCCTCCACTTGAGGGAGAAAAACCCAGCAACAAATATATCTCTTATATATATGAGTAATGGCAACAAGTCTCTTTACAATGAGGCCACACACAAGGCCAATATTCAGCACCAGCAATGGCTATAATAACAAAGAACAATCTGCTCTTCCTTGAACACACAAACTGCTCTTCAATGGATTCGCAATCTGCCCTACCAGAAATTCGCACTTGATAGAAGGAGTTGCTCTTGATAGAATTCGCACTTGCTTGTAGGAAGGAATCGAACTTGCTTGATGCTAGAATGAGAGAAAATGACCTTCTATATATACATTGATACAAGAGAGGTTGCACCTCTTCAAGAAGGAGGTCGGCCACCAAAAGAAAATGTAATCCCAAATAATAACTAGGTCAGCCATCAAAAAATATAATTACAAATAATGAAAATTGATTACAGGAAGGTCGGCCATCTTTAGAAATTCGAGTCTCTTCAATAATTCGATTTCTTTATAAATTAAATAGCCCCTTGGCTAAATTTAGTTTATCACAAGTAAAGGGAGAATGCTGGAAGAAGACCACGACGCTACCATAAACATCAACACTCCCTCTCAGCTAGGGAGGATTCTTCCAGCTGCACAAGACATATCACCTTATCGTGATGTCTACCACAATGGCTACAACCACATGTGGAAAAGAAAGATATCACCTCATCGTGATATCAACCATAATGGCTACAACCATATATGGTATGCACAAGTGTTCATCACTTGCGTGATGTTGTCACCTTAATGCGACGTTCACCATGGCTCTCCCAGATGGTGAAACACAAGTACAAGAAAATCATCACAGACTCTCTCTCGTGATGCTGTCATGGAGTCACACATATGACATCCACCATGGCTCTCCCAGAGGGTGGAACAAGGGCTTTCACCTCAAACTTCTCTTCGCAAAGAAGAATGCATTAACAAGGGATTTCACCTCGAACTTCTCTTATAGAGAAGAACTCATTAATCAAGGGATTTCGCCTCGAACTTCTCTCATAGAGAAGAACTCATTAATCAAGGGATTTCACCTCGAACTTCCCTCACAGAGAAAAACTCATTAAAGAGGATCACTGATACTGAGACTCCTTCTCAGTTAGGGTTGTATTCTCCACCATACCAAACTTATCTTGAAAGTACACAAACTTTATCCTGGAGAGAGGCTTGGTGAGAATGTATGTCATCTACTCATCAGTGCTGATATACCTCAACTGTATAGCTTTCCTCAATACCATATCTCTGATATAATGATATTTGATCTCAAAATGCTTGGTTTTGTCATGAAAACACAAGATTGATAGAAGGCTTCACACAACTCTGGTTATCACAATGAATGATAGTAGGCTCCATTGATTGTCCAAACAATCCTGCAAGGAGCTTACGAAGCCACGTTGCTTCCCGAGCTGCCACACAAGCTGCAATATACTCTGCCTCTGTTGTACTCAATGCTACAGATGACTGCTTCCTACTGCACCAAGAAATCATAGCAGATCCCAAACTGAAGCAACATCCAAAGGTGCTCTTACGATCAATGACACTCCCTGCCCAATCAAAATTAGTATAACCATGCAGCTCCAAGCCCACAACAGAAGAATATCTCAAGCCATATCCAACTGTGCCACACAAGTAACTCAGAATATGCTTTGTTGCAGCTAGATGTATTTGCCTTGGTTCACACAAGAACTAACTAAGTGCACTCACTGCATAGCAAATATCCGATCTAGTATTGACTAGATACATCAACAATACAATCAACTGTCTATACAAAGTGGGATCCACCAGATCTGAACTAGTTGCAGCCTCTTTCAATTTATGCAAGTTGGTCTCCATAGGCGTAGACATGGATTTGCAATCCATCATACCAAATCTCATCTTCTTTAGGTTCAGTATACTCCCTCTGAATCTTCAAGTACTTGCATCAACCTTCTGACTTCTTCGTCCAAGATTGCCTACAATGCTTGCTTTAAAGAAGGTTTTCTAGAGCACACCTCTGACACTATAGAGAGTTCAGGATTGTCCTCCTCGACCTCATCCCATGTCACACTAATCTGAATACATTTGCGAAGCTACCAATGACAAATTCAGATGACTGTCTTGAGCAATTCTGATCTCAGTAGCTGAAGGGATCCTCTAAGGATTTAGCACCTAGCCTTGCAATACAGAATCTTCACTTCTTCTCAGTGAGTTACAAAGCTCCCTCTTGACCCCTGCTTCAGGGATTGCAAAGAAGACTTCTGGAAGTGAACTCCCTCTAGCCACCAACTCAAACCCATGGCTGCAAGATGTTTGATCATTTCTTTTGTCGGCATGACTTTCTCATAAGATGCCTCAAGCTTTTCATCATTAAGCAATCTCTCAACACCTTCTGCTCTTAGATTTGTCCTAGAAGCATTTTTAGAGAGAGATTACTAACTGTTTATAAGTATCCAAAGAAATATCAAGGCTAGAATCATACAAAGTTTACTATCTCAAGTTATAGCATGAATACATAAGAATTTATGCACAATGTTAAAACATGAATAAATAAATCAACCTAAAGAGAAATATATTAAAAGATTAGAATGAAAGCAACTTATCTTTATTTAATTTTCATATAACTCTTTCTTCCATCTTTTACTCCTCTTGAGAGTGCTAAACTCAACACAACAAAAGACAATTTGAACAATTGCAATTTTCTTAAATGCAGTATGTAGTTAGCATGTAGAACCAACTCTCTCCAAGAGTTCAAGGCTTTATCATAGTTCATGCATTAGATATCGATGTGACCAACTAATCACCATCGAAATTTCAATTCTCTTTTTATTTCAGAGTCACACTCAGAAACCTTCACAACCAGCATGAAATAACTTGCAATAAATGAAATTTTCAAAGGATCTTATGCTAGTGAACACAATTCAACCCACTATCTCTCTTTACTAATACAAGATCCAACTAAATGATCTAACTCAGCAAACAAAGAATACTTATCTCTTTAAATATTTTGATGGATGCAATAAGATACGCTGCTCTTGCGCTCACATCAGCACACAACCTTCACGGCTTGAACACAAGCCCATGGCTTAGAATAGAAATTCCCTAGAATCCTTCTAAGGAGAGATCTCATCCACATCTGCAAATGAAGCATGTTGATTAGGCCTAGTAGGGCAATCTTTTGCATAGTGACCAAACTTGTCACAACGAAAACATTGAACTTTGGAGAGGTCCCAGTTCTTCTTGAATGCGAGAGCATCATCAGCTCCTTTATCTCTATTCCTCTTGAAAAGGCCTGGTAGGGCAATCTTTTGCATAGTGACCAAACTTGTCACAACGAAAACATTGAACTTTGGAGAGGTCTCAGTTCTTCTTGAATGCAGGAGCATCATCAACTCCTTTATCTCTATTCCTCTTGAAATATCCTTTCTTTCCACCTTTCCCTTTTTTCTTCAAGGATTGAGTGGAAAGAACATGAATGTCTTCATTTGTAGAGCTTCGACCAATACCTCTCACAGCCAACCTAGAGTCTTCTTGAATACAATCTGCCCTCAAACGATCAAACTTGGGAAGTTTTGATCTTGCACTGATTCCTTGAATGTAAGACTCCCAAGATGAAGGAAGACCATTAAGGGCAAGCATGGTCAAATCCTTGACATCAACAAAATGACCAACAGAAGAGAGTTGATCTCTCAATTTGGAAATCTTCATGAAGTAAGCAATGACAGATTCTCCTTCCGCCATCTTAACATGATGGAGTTGTTGCTTAATGCAAGTGCCTGGCTTGTGTTGTTGATTTCGTACATCTCCTCCAAAGTTTTAAACATCTCTCTTGCTGTCTTCAACTTGGAGACAATAGGAACAATATGATCCTTCACGGAATCAACATCTTCTTCACCTTGATATCTTTCTTCTTCCGTTGTACCTTCTCTTCCTCATCCGTAGGCTCGGGAACTTTGCTCTCCACAAACTTGACCAATTCACTTTCTTCCAAGGTGAGCATAATTTTGAATCTCCAAGATGTGAAATTTGATGCACCCTCAAGTCTATCCTCAAGCTTAAGACCGATCACCATCTTGACGAAGAGATAGAAGTAAACAACGATGAGAAAGAGAATAAAGAGTATCGCTGTAATGCACAATCTGATCTAGATCTTCTTCAAACCCGCTCTGATACCATGTTAGTTTTATTATCAGATTTAATGCACAGAAATTTAATTTGAAATCAGACACAATAACACACATATACCCTAGAAAAACCCTCTACTTGAGGGAGAAAAACCCAGCAACAAATATATCTCTTATATATATATATATAAGTAATGGCAACAAGTCTCTTTACAATGAGGCCACACACAAGGCCAATATTCAGCACCAGCAATGGCTGTAATAACAAAGAACAATCTGCTCTTCCTTGAACACAAAACTGCTCTTCAATGGATTTGCAATCTGCCCTAGCAGAAATTCGCACTTGATAGAAGGAGTTGCTCTTGATAGAATTCGCACTTGCTTGTAGGAAGGAATCGAACTTGCTTGTAGGAAGGAATTGAACTTGCTTGATGCTAGAATGAGAGAAAATGAACTTCTATATATACATAATACATTGATACAAAAGAGGTCGCACCTCTTCAAGAAGGAGGTCAGCCACCAAAAGAAAATATAATCCCAAATAAAAACTAGGTAGGCCATCAAAAAATATAATTACAAATAATGAAAATTGATTACAAGGAAGGTCGGCCATCTTTAGAAATTCGAGTCTCTTCAATAATTCGATTCCTTATAAATTAAATAGCCCCTTGGCTATATTTAATTTATCACAAGTAAAGGGAGAATGCTGGAAGAAGACCACGACGCTGCCATAAACATCAACATATTCCATGAGAATATTCCCTTTTGGAGGAATGTGCAAAGGAGGAATATTCCCTTGCAAGTGGGAGAATTAGGGTTAATTAGTGATTTGATAATTAAAACAAAGTTTCAATTATGCAAATTAGAGGAATTTAGGATATTCATTAAATAATTAACTTATTTAATGAAAAGGGGTCAAAATAACATTTAATTAAATAATTAAGATTATTTAATTTAAATGAGAGGATTTAAGGTGTTAAAATTGAATATTTTGATTTATCCAATTTAACAGGACGAAAGGTTAGCATAAAGGGGGTAGGAATTAACCTAATTAGATTAATCAGATTAATAGATAAAAAAATGATGCAATTAATTAAATAGCTAGGCTAATTTAATCAATTAAGCGAAAAGAGGATGGATTTTGGGATGAAATGATGTTAGTATATCAAATTCGAGTGTGTATACCATTCACGACATTTTTAAGTGTCTACAACTTCTTCTTCATATTTGCTTCAACTCCCAAAGATATTCCACTCCTGATCCTAGTCTGCTCATATAATCTTCAATAATAAATCAGTTTTAATACTCAAAAATATATTCCAGATTCCTCTCTCCCCTGATTAAATCTGCTGATGTGCATTTATACTTTTCTACTTCCCCCTTCTACCTATTCCCTCTTCTATCATTTATATCCTAAGAGACACCCTTTCACAATGGATATGCTTTCTCCAAAGGAGGCGTCCCTTCTTTTGAATTATTCTTCATTAGTCTTTAATTAAAATATGGAATCGCCCCATTCAGCTCTCCTATTAAGGATTGTTGGCTTGTCCACTATTGATTGCCTACTTCTTAATCATCCCAAAACTCCAAATCACTGGCTTTTATATGAATCGTTGCATTTAATGGAGTCATTTGTGTTATCAATAACTGAGCACTTATCTCACCTCATTAATCGCTACCCTTGATGGGGATGGGAATTGTCACCCTTTTTTGCTCTGCATAAACTTGGGCTAACCGATATTTTATAGGCCTTTGTCATGGGTGCCAAAGGTGGTTGATTAAATTTAGTTTATTTTGTTTTATTATTTCTCATATGATAAACAAGGGTGTTGTAAGTGAAGGTTGGCCTCCTTAATTCAATCACTGGGAATTGCTGAGTCGGCCTCTTCCCTCATTGCTGGCAGTTAAACCTCCACCCTGATCGGCCTCCTTAGCACGTGTTAAATTCATTTGTTTTGTTAATTTATTTGTATTTATCATTTATGCCTATTGCTGTGATTTTCTGTCTGCTCAGTCCTTACTGGTAAGACAAAAATTGTGCATAATATCATGGGACATCACAACATACCAGTTCATGGTAAAACAAATCTGCTATGATTTTTGATGTCATTGGAAAGATTAAATGCTGCTGCTGATGCATGTTTAAACTCAGAAATTTATATCAGCAAATTAGCGTTTGAGCCGAATTTTGAAATCAGAAAATAAGGGCATAAATTTGTATTGCAAAAATAAGAAAAATTGCATATATTTCAGTTGGGATATTTCATCCTCCTAGCGCTAACTATATACTATATGCTTCCTCAATCATCGGCTGTTAATGATAATTGCAGCTTCAGGCGATCCTTCCAGCTCAGTTCAATTGGAGGAAACATAAATTAAATGATAGCTCTTCGGCTATTTAATTTATATACAATTTTGTATTGTCATATATTTAATGAGGAGGCGCGAATGTTATGAGGCCGACCTCATTCCTTATTTTCCACGATATTCTCTCTTGGCAATAATATAATTCTGGGCCGACTTTCATTGTAAATTATATTGTATCTTGGCCGACTTGTTAATTGCTTTATTCAATTTGTAATTTATGGTTGAGGCCGACCTTGTTCCTGAAGAGGTGCATCCTCACATAGCATTGTATATATAGAAGATCATTTCACTCCTTCGAATTATCATCTAGTGTGAATTATCGTCAAGAGCGAATTTCTATCAAGTGCAAACTGTCAAGTGCAAATTCTGTCAAGAGCAAGTTCGATTCATTCCATTCAAGTCAAGTGCGAATATTATCAAGTGCGAATTCTGTGAGAGCGAATTTTTGTAAGTGCGAATTGTTCAAGATCAGATTGCGAATTGTTCAAGGTCAGATTGCAAATCATTCAGGTGCAGTCTGCGAATTCCTCTAAGGAATTTGAATCTTAAGGAGTGACAGTTTGTTTTCTGTTCTTGCATCTTATTCAAGGTGCTGAATATTGGTCTTGTGTTAGACCTCATTGTAAAGAGAATTGTTGCCACTGTTTATAAATATAAGAGAGATCTTTGTTGCTGGGTTTTTCTCCCTCAAGAGGAGGGTTTTCCCAGGGTATCTGCTGTGTTATTGTGTCTAATTTTGAATTATCTTTCTGTGCATATAATCTGTTCACTAAAATTTACATAAGCAATCCAAATTCTCAACTGATGGCAGTGTACTAACAAGTTTCTTCCTCAATCGATGGCAATTAACTCACGATTCCATCCTTATTTAACACTAACTCATCTGCCTTATTTCCTTACTTAACTGACCCGAACTAGCTCATTTGCCTTATTTCCTTATTTAACTGACCCAAACTAGCAAAAAAATTAAAAAACCCAAATCTTCAAAACTTGACCCTTCAGAGTTTTGTCCCAATCTTGTCGCATTTTTAAATGAGAGCACCATCAGAGTTTATTTGAGGTCATTCACACAAAGAAGCAAGTTGACACACAAGCGCCTCAATGACCTCATCTTCATGCAATACAATCTTCATCTTTGCACAAAAAGGGTGGACACAATTGCTCATGAACTAATCGGCATGGATGTCAATAATCCATATAACAATTGGACTGCACTGGATGAACAACCCCCATGTTTATAAAAGACGAGATTGCTAATATTGAGAATTTGAGAGGCAAGCAAATAAGGTTACAACAAAAGTAGCAAGCATTCGATTGAATGACATCATGGCAAAAGATGATGTTGAGCCTAAAGAAAAATTGCCTTCTAATTCAAAGTGGAACCACAACCAATTGCAAGTAATATGACTCAAATCATCACCAATATGTATACAAAGAAGAAAAAATTGTAAATTGTTGTAACTTGCATGGGTATGTAATTTTTTACAATAATAATCAACATAATACATATGATATTTATCTGTTGTTGTATTCACATATTGATGCAATACTGTATTCTTTTAGTGTTCAGATCTAATTGGAAACACATCCCCAATGATTTATAGACTTATTTAATATGTTGTGTAACTTTTGTTTGCATGACATTTATGTTTTTTATGGAATTTAAGTATTTTATTTGTCAAGTTTATGTCAAGTTGTCAAATCCAAACCAAAATTGGGTCTACCAACTTTTAGCAAGTTGCAAGTTTTGAACCATGAAAATTAACATGTCAGTGATTATCAATGACTGAAATCAATAACTTCAAATTCTTTTATTGTTGAATATTATTTAGTTTTAAACTTGTAACAAAACAATCATAATTTATAAAAGATGGGCATGCCTTCAACCTCGATATAACACATAATTCCTTTCTATCTATAGATTTTGATTTCTTTAGGCATTTTTAGTTTGTATACTAATGCTTATTTATACAGTTTTTCTACAAGTCATTTCATTTCTTATTTTAATGTGCATTAATCATTTTTTCTTGTTTTACTTTCTCGGGAATGTATGTTATTGTAAACCAAAAAAACTATTAGCATGAAATTCAAAAGAACACACTAAAATTGGCAAATCTATCAATTTCCTGTAATGAGAAATATAAGAAAATCTTCCCAACCCCACAAAACAAATTCCCCTAGGCTAGAACTTCAATTTGGGTTTCTAAAAATTTTGGCTTGAAAACCTATGGAACCTCCAAGAATCCAATAATTTCCACCTGTGATATTTCCTGCAATTGCTTAAACTGCATGACAATACGTGCTGCCTCCTCCTCATTTGAGACCTCCTTGCCCGAACAAAAGAAATTTTAATCTTTATTACATTTTGTAACCCCATATCTTGGCCTCGTGAGCAAGCATGAATAGCACCACCAATTCATATATCCCACATGTACAATGATAGGTAGTTGTTAAAATATTGCCCATAAAGTTTTTTTAAATTGCATCTTCGGAATCATCTTATTTTTATGTAAAGGTAAGGGATAAACTTGAGTGAGTGTAAACTAGATTCATACTCCCTCACTCTAAAGAAGTCTATGGTATAACGAACATGTAGTGAGGATGTGGTTTGATAGTTACAAAGTACATTTAGGCATGATCCAAATTTAAAGATCTTAAGAAAACTGTCTAAATGAGAACCATTGGTACACAAGGACACCATTTCAATTCTTGGGACTAAGATGGAGCCAACGTCTATATACTGGAATTCCCTAGAAGGCTAAAGAGTGGAACCTGAGTTCAAATCTTGCTCATTGTAAAGAAAGTAGATAACCCTAGTAAAGCTGCAGCAAGGTTTCTGTATAACCATTTGAAGAACATTGGAAAATAACCCAAATTTATATGTCTTATGAATATGACCCAGGCTTACCCAACCTGTAGCAAAGGCCCAAATCTTGCTATAGCCAAACCTGCAGTAAGGTTTTCGTATAACCATTTGAATAACATTGGAAAATAGCCCAAATTTGCAAGTCTAATGAATATGACCTAAGCTTACCCGAATCTATAGCAAAGGCTGCCAATAAACTCACCAGAGATATGATTTTGGAAAAGACAAATATGACTTCTTTTTTCAACATCTGCCTATCATTGTTACCAAATATTAATTTGTAACCAAACAGAATGTGCTCTACATCAATCAGACTTTACACTTGCAATATAAGCGGGTTGGCAAGGTCAGTTTACTCCCAAGATTAATAACAAGGTTGATTTACTCCCAAGATTACAAAATTTGAAGACATCTAAAGTTAAAATGGAAAAGATTTTCACATTGGCAAGGTCAGTCTACTACGAAGATTAATAATAGATTGAAACCTAAGATTAAAAAATCTTAACAAATCTAAAATGTAAATGTAAAGGATTTTCACTTCTAGGCATACACAAAAAGGATCTTCACTTGTAGGCATACACAAAAAGGATCTCATAGCCCGATTCGGCATATGGCTTCAATGTGACCTGAAGAACAACCGTTACCTTTTCAGGACCAATGCATTTGAGAAACAAACTACTTAGCTTGTCTTTATCCACATGGATTTAAATTAACTTCACTGTAAAGAAAGGCTTGTAAGTTTGTAACCCAACCAAACATATGGGGAGGTCAGGTCGTAACCACAATGGAGTGCATCTTAGCATGACCCACTTCTAAAAATATTTTAGCAGATGGGCCAAGAGAGGGCTGGACTAAAACTTGGTAATCTTATGAACAAGTCTTATCTCGCATGCATTATCATGCTCATCCATCAGCCCTCTTCTAAATCAAGAAATTATTCTAAAATTGAGCTTGGTTTTAATACTAACCTGGTATTTTGGGAGACAATCCAAGAAACAATGCCAGCGCAGGACTTTCACTGAGGCACGCAATCTGTAACAAGATCTCACAAAGCTCGTTCTGTTCAAAATACTTTCCAATCCGAAACGTCACCAAGAGCCGCAAAAATGCCTGCATGTCCAATTTACTCGCACTCTCCAAGCTCTTTTCAAGCCCCATTTTTTTCCTCCACACCCTGGCCATCTCCCTCGCCTTGTCCTGAACCTCCTTCGCAACCGGCGCATCCTCATTGCTTCCCAGAACAGGAAAAAGACATTCCAACAGAGAAATGCAGGTCCTCCTGTTGACCGATTCCTTCTCGTCATTGAGCCTCGAACCGCTCTCGGAGAAATCAAAGCCCTCAATTGCCTTTAGAACAACAGACGCTCCATCGTTGACCCTGCTCAGGGCTGCGGGCAACTGAGCAATAAGCAAGTCATGACCTTTATTTCTGTTTTTCCTTTTCCTTTTTTTTCTATGAAGGCCTTTTCTGTTGTTGATGAGATAATTTAGTAGCCCTTTCCCGTTCGAGTTCCTGCAGAACGAAAGTAGCTTGGGGCGGACTTTAATTGGCAATATTTTAGGAATCGAATATCCGCCAAAATCATCATCTCCTTCTTTCTTTGCTTCTTTCTTTTCTTCTTCTTCCTTCTTTGGTTGTTTCATCTCAGTCTCAATCTTGGGTTTTGGAGATAATTTCCCCCGACACTGGAAAGAGCATTTTAAAGTAGCTTAAACCCTTACAATCCTGTACATTTTGGTAGGCGAGAAGCGAATGAAACTATTTTAAAAGCTGTGTGAGGCAGGGAAAATGATCGCGAGACGATAATTAAAAAGAGAAGTTAGGGGAGAGAAGCCGTAGGCGGGGTAAATTCGACGGTCCGGACCAATAAAAATAATTTGCAATTACCTATTATAAATAATAATTGGATAATTAATAGTAAAAAAAAATTATTTAATTTTGATTTAATTTGTCATGTGGGACGACAATACTTGTCCACCTGACTTAAAAATCCCCAAAAAGATCATGCGACCGATACGTAGGCACCTCAACTGCCAGTTTTGCGTGGCATGGCATCCGAAGTGGACAACCTTGCCACGTCTACTTCTCTCACTCTGCCACCCTAACACTCCACTGCGTTGCATTTATCACTCGCCACCCTTTCGTATACTTCGCCTTAGTCGTGTTTAATGCATGTCACTTCCTCTAAGCTCCACGCCACTCCACATATTTTTCTAGCCAACCTGCATTCATTGCTCTCAGTGCCTCACACTTCTCGCCAAGTTTACAGCCTTTCATTCTAGCAACTTCTCGTTTATTCTTCACTTGCACACCATAATGTGCTCGGTTCAGTGTTCTGCAAGTTTCAAATAGCAACCACAACCTGCGACGCTCAGACTTCGGTTAAGAGATGGGTAGACGCTGGTTGGTGAACATTATGCTCAGCTCCACTTTCATCATGCAATAATCGAGCGGGTTCCTGGCCACCATGCAGGTAACCAATGATGAATGCAATGGTGTTATTTACTTATCAACTCCAAACCAGCGTTGTTTTCCTTACTTCCAATTGCAGGTGAAGTTGCATGAGGCCAATTGTGTGCTTGAGATTCAGCTGCATTCGACCCGCATCAAGTCGTTCGACCTTGGTGAGCTTGCTCATTAAGGCTCGTCATTATTTGGTTTTTTTGTAGTTTTATTTGCATTTTGTGTTTGTTTTATTCAATTTTTGGTGTTGCAAAAATTGCTTTTTCGTGTTAAAGTATCGTGTTTATGAACATTGTCCAGTATCAGGACATAATAACCCGACCAAAATAACCCTGAACAGAATAACCCAAGCAAAATAACCCAAAGACAAAATAACCCAGGGTCATAATAACCCATGGACAGAATAACCCGTGGTCAAAATAACCCATGGACAGAATAACCCATGGTCATTTTAGATCAAGCTAGTAAACTAGAAATGACATAAAATAAATTATAAATATGATTGTGAGGCACCATAGAGGCTATTTAGGTTAGTTTTAGACCATATATCCATTATATACCCCTAAAATAGCCTTAAAACACCTTTAATATGCTTAAATAACCTATAAAATGGTAAATAATTATAAAAATAAAGGCAAATTTGTGGGAATAAGTTGATTATTTTGAAGACACATGGATTGGCAGACTAACCAAAAGAGGCAACAGACGATCACCCAAGTTTCCAATCACAATGTGGAATTGTTATTCAGTTACTCAAGATGATCTTCCCATAACCAATAATACTATTGAGGGATGGCACAGAGGATTTAGTGAATTGCTTCAAGCATTGCACAGCTCAGTCTGGAAATTCATCAAAGCAATGAAAAAAGAATAGAGTCTCCAAGATAATAGAATAGAGAAATATATGGTTGGATACATTAGGCAACCAAGTAGGAAAAAATACCGTGAAATCAAAGAAAGACTAAAAAGATTGGTTGATGGTTATGACAACCATAACATTTTAGATTATATAAGAGGCATCACTCATAATTTGACACTTCAATTGAAATTTTGAAAAATAAAGTTTTTTAGCAACATACATGTAATTTATAAATTTTGTTTTCCTTTCTCTATATTCTTATGGGGATATTTTGTCCATGGGTTATTCTGACCACGGGTTATTTTTGGTTGGGTTATTATGACCCCGGGTTATTTTGTCCCTGGGTTATTGTGACCGGGTTATTTTGTCCTGGGTTATTTTGGTCGGGTTATTTTGGCCGGGTTCATAAATACACTAAATTTTTGGGAAATAATCTTTTGTTCAAGCATCGCTCTCTTGCATAGGGTTTTTTTTAATTTTAAACATAAATAATAATATTGTTGATTGTTTCCGCACCATTGAAAAATTTAGGGTTGTTTTCTTCTTTCATTACATTGTAAACAAAATTGTTGTTCGTTGTTTCAGTGCCATAGATGAAGTTGTCTGTATTTTTTTAGGTTTTGCTTCATCTATTTTGTGACTTTAAAAATGTATGTTGTTTTTCTGCCATAGATAAATTTCTAGGTGTTATTTTTTTATGGTTTATGCTCCATCAATTCAGTCATTAATATATGTGAGAATTGTTAAACTCTTATTGTTTTTCATTCGTAAGCTCTATATTGTTCTTCATTACAGCCATTACAGTCATGGGTTAATGTTAAGGTTTCGATTAATGTTATTCAGTAGCATTTGTAGGTGTCATTGATAAAATTTGGGGTGTTAGGTTTTTCATAGATGATGCTTCATTCATTCAGTAATGCTCTTTTTGTTTAGGTGCCATTGATTAATTTGGGGGTGTTATGTTTCGCAATGGTTGTGATTCATTAATTCAGTCATGCAATTATTGGAGCTTTTTTTTGTGCATTAGAAATATTTGAGGGTCTTCTTTTTCTCATAAGTTTTGTTTTATCAATTCAGTCATGCCTTTACTGTAGTTTTTTAGGTACCGTAGATAATTTTGGGGGCGTTACCTTGTTTGTAAGTTCAACTTCATCAATCCAATCATCATCTATTTGGGTACCTTTTGGAATTTGTGGGGTGCTATGTTTTTCATAGGTTTTGTTTCATCAATTCAGTCACCAACTATGTAACCTTTTTTTGGTGCCATTGATAAATATGGGGGTGTTAGGCTTATCATATGTGTTGCTTCATTAAATCTGTAATGCAAATGTTTGTATCATTTTTAGGTGCCATTGATTATTTTGGGAGTGTTATCTTTTGCATAGGTTATGTTTCATCAATTCAGTCATGCAATTATTGTAGCTTATTTTTGTGCCTTGGAAATATATGGGGGTGTTCTATTTTTGTTAGGTTTTGCTTTATCAATTCAGTCATGCATATATTGTAGCTTTTTTAGGTACCGTAGATAATTTTGGGGGTGTTGTCTTGTTTGTAAGTTCCACTTCATCAATTCAATCATCATTTATTCTACCATTAAATAATTTCCCACAATGGTACGTCGGTCCTCCACAAGTTAGGAAAAAACTCTTGCATAAAAAAGCACAATGATATCAAACACATATCAGATATTAAATGCACGTTTAATCATTTATATATATGTATATGCATGTGTATAGACATAAACATATGCATATACATAGACATAGACATAGACATATACATATGTATATCAGATATTAAATACACACATAATTGTATATATTTCAAAACAAAACAATTACACGCAAGCAACCAAATATGATGAAGTGTATCCAACTTGTATATGCTTAAGGTCTCTACATCTTCTTTGTATATATGCATGTGTATAGACATATACATATACATATATGTATATACATATCTATATGTATATACATATCTATATGTATATGTGTATATATATATGAATATGTATATGTATATGTGTATATACATATACATATACATATACATACACATATACATACACTACGTTCACAACATCCTGTCTATTTTTCAAGCCAACCTACATTCAATGCTCCCAATGCCTCACACATCTTGTCAACTTTAGAGCCTTTCATTCTAGCGACTTCTCCTTTATTCTTCACAATGATGGAAATGTATGTGTATGTGTCTTTCTATGTCTATGTCTATGTGTACGTCTATGTGTATGTGTATGTCTATGTGTATGTCTATGTGTACGTAAATGTGTATGTCTATGTCTATGTCTATGTCTATGTCAATATGTATGTTTGTGTGTATGTATATGTAAATGTGTATAGATGTGTGAAGAGGTCCTAAATGGACTACCTTGCCACATCTACTTCTCTCACTCTGCCACCCTAACACTCCATTGCTCGCATTAATCACTCGATGCCCCTTGCTAGACTTTTCTATAGTCATGTTTAATTCACTTATGTCTATGTATATGTATATGTGTATGCTTCATCAATTCAGACCTGCAACAATTCTATCTTTTTTAGGTGACATTGATTAATTTGGGGGTGTTCTCTTCTTTATATGATCTGCACTTGAACTTAGATTGGGAGATTGTTGTACCAATGCATGCGTCACTTTCACATTAATCACAACTACACAATATAAACAAGGTTCCAAGTCAACACAATTCAAACCCATCTGACCCATCTTTGATCGACTAACAAACACATTACAACCATGTTTCCCACCGTAGCATAACCAAACCAACAAGCAAATACATCCACTCGTCTCATCAAACATGAAACCTACAACATGTATTAGCACAAATTTGTCCCATCTCGCCAAGTAAGGTGTGCACATAGTCGTGCCGAATTCTAAAATCCCATCCAGGTATCTATTTTTACAAGTTGTAAGGCAGCCATTATTAAAAAAATTATGCAAACAATTGCAAACAATACACCAAACCAATCAACTCAATAATTAATGGCCGAAATCAATCAGATTCACCAAACAACCATCAATCATATTCAAATGATTCCCAATTCAAATAGCCATGAAAACCGTCAAGTATTCACATTCGAGGGTGTCCTCTTTTTAATAGGTTATGCTACATCAATTCAATCATGCAACTATTGTAGCTTTCTTAGGTGCCATTGATTAATTTAGGGGTGTTATCTTTTTAATAGGTTCTACTACATCAATTCACTCATGCAACTCCCCTAGCTTTCTTATTTTCCATTGATCAATTTGGGGGTGTTCTCTTTTTTTAAATTTTTGCTTCATCAATTCAACCCTGCAACAACTGTATCTTTTTTAGGTGTCATTGATTAATTTGGTGGTGTTCTCTTTTGCATAGGTTATTATACATCAATTCACTCGTGCAACTATTGGAGCTTTCTTATTTGTCATTCATTAATTTGTGGGTGTTCTCTTTTTTAAAGGTTCTGCTACATCAATTCACTCATGCAACTATTGTAGCTTTCTTATTTTCCATTGATTAATTTTGGAGTGTTCTCTAGTGCTTAGGTTTTGATACATCAATTCACTCATGCAACTATTGTAGCTTTCTTAGTTGTCTTAAATAAATTTGGGGGTGTTATCTTTTTCATAGGTTTTGCTACATCAATTCACTCATGCAACTCTTGTAGCTTTTGTAAGTGCCATTGATTAATTTGGGGGTGTTCTACTTCATCAATTCAGTCTTGTAATATAAGTATCTTTTTTTTGTCCATTAGATAAATTTGGGGATGTTATCTTTTGAATAAGTTCTGCTACATGTATTACCATATAACAATAATCGATAGTGGTACTTTGTTACAACATGTATTTAGGGGACTTGGTTTTTCAAGGCCTTTCATGGTTGCCTATGTAGCACTTCACAATTCAAAGGTCCAATTGTGGACAAGTGCAACATAGATTACCATTACAAAGGCCTTTGGGAAATCGAGTCTCCCTAAACCATTATTGAATATAACAATTACCAAAATGCATTCATCCATGTCACATTGTCTAGGCATTGGCACTACACTATCAATAATTCATTGCATATATCAACATGTATTACCATAGAACAATAATCATCAATTCTACTTTGTTACAACATGTATTTAGGGGACTTGGTTTTGCAAAGAACTTTCATGATTCTATTTTTGCATTCATCATTGCACAAACTTTCACACTACAAATTATTTTTAATATTTGTATGGATGGAAATTACAATTGTTTTGATGGTCCCAACATCAAGGTCTACTATTCAATTAATTTGGGGGGGGGGGGTTCTCTTTTTCATAGGTTATATGTTTTTAGGTATACATATATTAATTTGGGGTTGTTATCTTTTTAATAGGTTCTGCTACATCAATTCACTCATGCAACTATTCTAGCTTTCTTAGGTGTTCTCTATTTTTATAGGTTATGCTTCATCAATTCAACCCTACAACAATTGTATCATTTTTAGGTGCCTTTGATTAATTTGGGGGTGTTATCTTTTTAATAGGCTCAGCTACATCAATTCACTCATGCAACTATTCTAGCTTTCTTAGGTTCCATTGATACATTTGGGGTGTTCTCTTTTTATAGGTTATGCTTCATCAATTCAACCCTGCAATAACTGTATCATTTTTAGGTGCCTTTGATTAATTTGAGGGTGTTCTCTTTTTTAGGTGCCTTTGATTAATTTGGGGGTGTTGTCTTTTTAATAGGTTTTGCTACATCAATTCACTTATGCAACTATTCTAGCTTTCTTAGGTGCCATTGATACATTTGGGGTGTTCTCTTTTTTATAGGTTATGCTTCATCAATTCAACCCTGCAACAATTGTATCATTTTTAGGTGTGTTTGATTAATTGTAAGGGTGTTTCTCTTTTGCATAGGTCATGGTTCATCAATTCAGCCCTACAACTATTGTAGCTTACATAGGTGTCATTGATTAATTTATATGTGTTCTCTTTTGTATCAATTCAATCTTCCAACTATTGCGTGTTCATCAAATAGTGATTTTTATTCTTATGTATAGTCGTGTTTAATGCACATCCCTTTCACATTGTCTATTTGTATATGTATTTGAATCACTTAGGGGACTTGGTTTTGTGAAGGCTCAATGGTTCCCTATGCAACACTTCATAATTCAAATGGAATTGTGGAGCACTGCAGCATAGGTTGTTATCAGAAGAGCATTCATAAAATAAAGTCACCCTCATTCATCACTGAATGCAACAATAGCCATGACTCTATAGGGGAGAGGATCCAAAACGTGTGCATCCAATTTTCTACAGTCTACATGAACAAAACAATAATATTTATATGACTAAATTGATGGAGTAGAACCAATGAAAAAGAGAACCTATGTGTATGTGTATGTATATGTATACATATACATATATGTATATAGAATTGCTAACATGCATTATTCTGCTTACCAAGGATATATTTATGTCTCTATTGCTTAGCTGACTGAATTGTTGAAGCAAAACCTATATGTATATTTGTATGTGTATGTGTTGTGTGTATATGTATGTGTATGTGTATGTGTATGTGTATGTGTATGTGTGTATGTGTGTATATATATGTATGTATGTATGTATGTATGTATGTATTTATACATATATTGTGCATATGTATATAGAATTGCTTACATGCAAAACTAATGAAAAAAAGAACCCAAAATTTATCTATGGCATCGAAACAACCAACAATATTATTTGTTACTGAAATGAAAATTTGTAGCATTGCTTACATGCATTCATTTGCATTCATATGAAAAAGATAACACCACCAAATTTATCTATGGCATAGAAACAACAAACAATGTGCATGTGCATGTGTATGTGTGTGTGTATGTTTATGTGTATGTGTATGTGTGTGTGTATATATATGTATGTATGTATACATATACATATATGTATATGTATGTGCATATGTATATAGAATTGGTTACATGCAAAACCTATGAAAAAGAGAACAACCCTAAATTTATCAATGGCGTCAAAACAACCAACAATATTATTTGTTACTAAAATGAAACTTTGTAGCATTGTTTACATGCATTCATTTGCATGACTAAATTGAATCACAACAGTCAAATAGATATGTATAAAGAGGTAAATACTTATACATACATGCACCTATTGGTTACAATAGATATATGTTGAAGTTGAAGCATAACCTATGAAAAAGATAACGCCCCTAAATTAATCAATGGCACCTAAAAAAGATACAATAGTTGCATGATTGAATTGAAGAAAAACAACAAAATAGATATATATACATATATGTATATATGTATATTTATGTGTATACATATAGATATATGTATATGCATATGTGTATACATATATGTATATGTATATGTATATGTGTATACATATATGTATATGCATATATGTATATCTTTATTTATATGTATATGTATATGTATATGTGTATCTTTATTTATATGTATATGTATATGTGTATGTATATGTATATTTGTATGTGTATGTATATGTATATACAATATTCATGTAACATTCACCAACCGACGTCTATCCATCTCTTAACCAAAGTTCGAGCGTTGTAGGTTGTGGTTGTTGTTTGAAACTTGCAGAACATTGAAGCGAGCTGCAATAATAAGCGTCTAAGTGGTCGATAAAAAGTTAGATTGAAAAACTCTAAGTTAGCAAGTTGTCACTTAGAGATGAATCTTGAGTTAGCTCAAAATATCACCCGGGTATAACTCTCTCTCCTCTCTCTCTCTCTCTCTTTCTCTCTCTCCTCTCTCTTTATATATATATATATATATATATATATATATATATATGCTCTTTATGTATATATATATATATATATATGTATATATGTGTAATGTGCATGTATGTATGTAATGCTTTTTTTTTGTATATGTATATATATATATGCTGTATATGTATATGTATATGTATAGGTTGGCTCAAAAAACACGCGAGATGTTGTGGAGCTTAGAGCAAGCGGCGTGCATTAAACATGACTGTAGAGAAGTATAGCAAGGGGCAGCGAATGATTAATGCGACGCAATGGAGTGTTAGGATGTTGGAGTGAGAGAAGGAGACATGGCAAGGTATTCCACTTTAGATGTCATGCCATGCAGGAATTGGCAGTCAAGGTGCCTACATATCAATCGCATGGTCTTTTTGGGGATTTTTAAATCGGGTGGAAAAATATCATCATCCCACATGAAAAATTAAATAAAAATAAATAAATTAAAAATGAGAAACTGTTAACAAAGAAGCATACATTACAAATCAAAATAATCACACATCGCAAATTACATACAACAGACATTGCAATTTGATCATAAACATTGCAAATCAAAACAATAACGATGCATCTATACTTATCATAAATTTAAAACTGTCAACGAAGAATCATACATTGCAAATTACATACAACACACATTGGAATCTAATCAAATTATATTGCAAACCAAAATAATAACGATGCATCTGTACTTATCATAAATTTAAAATTGTCCACAATTTTGGTGCATTTGTAAATATCAAAACTTGTAAACTATCTAAAACTTGAATTGCATGTGAAAACAAAAAAAAAGGCTGCATCTAGCTGTTGTGGTAGGGAAATGGATGGTGGTTGCTTGGGGTGCCACTCGCCATGTTCTCATCCCCTTCTAGTCGATGAGGAGTGTTGCATACACGAGTGGGACTTGGAGTGGAAAATTGGGTGCAAGTGACATGTTTTGGGGGTGGTGGTGAACACATTTGTACATCCAGAGTGGCAGTATGATATAGATATTGAGTGCCCTTGAAGTCAGATTGAGAGAGGCTCGAATAATTAATTTTTGTGGAGAACAAGGGATATTAATGTTGAGAATATCACGAAAGACTCCATTACTTTGAGACAACAGATTAGAAGGGTTCCTTAACCGTCTCTCTCTTTGTAAATCCCTTTGTGCCTCCTCAATCTCTCTTTCCTTTTGGTCCTATTCCTTGTGAAGCCTTTCTTGCTCCTTTTTTGCATCTCTATCCTTTTTTTGTTGTAATCTCTGCTACTCTTTTTCTTTTCATAGTATCTCCTCAATTCTGGCATTCTCCTTCAACTCAGCTGCCATAATTTTTTCTACCCTTTTCTCCTTGTTTTGTTGTCTCTTTCTTGCTTTTAGCTCCTTGACCTCTTTCTTCCTTTGCTCTTGCTCTATTAACAGCCTCATGTAGTCATCTGTTGTCAACAGTTGAGACTGTCTGCTAATCTGAATTGCACCAGCTTTGGATTTCTTTTGACGGATAGTGTGCACAGACAGCTTGAGGAACTTGTTTATGTGCAAAACTATTTGTGTTTGTTCTGTCTCATCCAACTGTGTGGCAATGACCTCCTCCATTTCCTGTGAGCCCTTTGCTACATCTTCATTTCCTCGTAAATCTAAATTGTGAGAAGGAGCATAGTAATGCATAACTTGAGAAGGGTCAATTGTAGGTGGTGGCGTTGGGAAAGCATAGGTATTTTGTTGTTGTGGGACTTGAAAATCAATGCCCAAGTTCATTGATCCCTCAACCAACCAAGATGGTTGGCTACATTCTAATGGAAGATCTAAACTTTAGTTGAATTGATCAATGAGACTGTCCACCATGGGAGGGGTGTGTTCATCAGCCTCCCCTTGTGCAACTGATTTAGCAGGACAACTACGAGGTGAATGTTGTGTTTCTGTTACAGTCTACAAATTTCCAACTAGAAGAGTGGACTGCAATACTTCTACATCCTCGCTTGACAAACCAAGTCTTGAAAGGCTAAGAATGTTTTTAACCACGTTTGCATCCTCGTTGACCACAAATGTCTCACTAGGACGCATGTCGTTCACAAGTGTATTGGGATTCAACAACCATATACCAATCCTTTTAAACCTAGTTTTGATTTTGTCAACTATCAAAGCTCTTTTCATTGCTTTGTTGCCTAACATTGCAAGTTCTCTCCTCCTCATTTCAATGTTTGGAAACCTTGAGAAAAAAATTGCAAATTTTGATTTGAAGTAAGCTTTAAAAGGTGCAAACACACCCACATCCAACAACTATAGCTTATGTGAGGTGTGTGATGGCAATGTTAACAAATCTACCAATTTTTGTTGCTTCCTGGATGGTTTTGAGTGCTACATGGCTTCCATGGCCATCAAAAATTAGCAAGAGCCTATTGTTGGGTGAGACCACTTGGAACTGAGTTTTTGAAGTGGGTCAACCAATCTATGAACACGTCTTTGGTCATCCATGCATGGTTTTGGGCTTTAATGACTGGCATCGAAGAAAACCTTAGTGTATGATAATGCAAAACCTATGAGAATAAGATATCCAGTGTGAATGATAATGTGAAAGCTATGAGAATAAGATAAATAGAGTGAATGATAATGTCGAACCTATGAGAATAACATAAGCAGAGTGAATGATAATGCAGAACCTATGAAACATAAATGGTAAACTATGACTCTAATAATTGCAATATTAATGATAATGCAGAACCTATGAGAATAAGATAAGCAGAGTGTATGATAATGCATAACATATGAAATAGAAATGCTAAACTATGACTATAATATTTACAATATAAACAATAATGCAAAACCTATGAGAATAAGATAAGCAGAGTGAATGATAATGCATAACCTATGAAACAAAAATGCTAAACTATGACTGTAATATTTGCAATATAAACCCTAGTGAAATAGAAAGGCTAAACTATGTAACATTTCCAATATAAACCCTAGGGAAACAAAAATGGTAAACTATAATTGTAATATTTCCAATATAAACCCTAGGGAAACAAAAATGGTAAACTATGATTGTAATATTTGCAATATAAAACTTTGGGAAATAGAAATGGTAAATTGTGACTATAATATTTGCAATATAAACCCTAGGGAAGACATATGCTAACATATGGCTATAATATTTGCAATATAAACCATAGGGAAAGCTTTATATGGTAAACCATGATTGTAATATTTGCAATATAAACCCTATGGAACACATATGCTAATGTATGACTATAATATTTGCAATATAAACCCTAGGGAAAAAAAATGCTAACCTGTGACTGTAATATTTGCAATATAAACCCTAGGGAAACATAAATAAAAACCTATGACTGTAATGGTTGTAGTGAAAATCAATATAAAGCTTACGAATGGAAAACAATAATGGTTGTAATGAAGAACAATATAAAGCTCACGAATGGAAAACTTTGAGAGGAATACTTCGAACAATATGGATGTTGGTGTGTTGGAATATGAGCTGATGCCTCCCCTTGCTGTTAACTCGGTGAATTTTGTGCTTGTGACTCCTTTTCTTATGTCACTCGTTGCATAATAAGTGAATACTTGAATGTTTGCACAACTATTTGAATTGGAAATTATTTGAATTTGATTGATGCTTGTTTGGTGTGATGAAATAAATTGTTGTCCTCTTTTGAATTTGAATTTTGGGTGATATGAATTAGAGTTTTGATTGATTTCAGCCATTAATTCTTGATTTGATTGGTTCGGTGGATTGTTTGAAATTGTTTCCATGATTTTTTTTGAATAATGGGGCCTTATAGCTCTTAAAAATGGATGCAGGTGGGATATTTGTATTTGGATCTAGCACGTGCGCACCCTACTTGGCGAAATGGGACAAACTCAAGTGTTGATATGTGTTGTAGGTTTCATGTTTGATGAGATAGGGAAATGCATTTGTGTGTTGGTTTGGTTATGCTATGGTGGGAAACATGGTTGTAATGGGTTCGCCAGTCGGTCAAAGATGGGTCAGATGGGTTTGAATTGTATTGACTTGGCACCTTGTTTATGTCGTGTAATTGTGATTAATGTGAAAGTGACGCTTGCATTGGTTGGATAGTTGGGTTTCAAAGTTTACAGGGAAGGGTGCAAAAATTAATGTTTGGGCTATTTAATTTCCATGTTGGAATGCTACTTGTGTTATTTCAGATACAAGTTGGATACACTTCATCATGTTTGGCTACCAACATGTACTTGTTTTGTTTCCAAATATATATGATTACGTGTGCATTTAAAATCCAATTTGTGTTTGATCTCATCATTCCTATTTATGCAAGAGTTTTTTTTAAGTTGTGGAGGACTGGTGTACACATGTGGTCCCCAATGAGCACATGTCCCATCACACATTAGGGCCCCCACCTACGTATCAACCCCTCTCCCCTATATGCACTTCATTATCTTGAGCATATTTGCTTATGCCATTAGAAAATGATAATGCAAGATGTGATCAAAACACTATCACGAGTCTCTTTGTAATCAACATTTTTATCAATACAAAAATAAAACACTATCACAAGGTTTTCAAGTTATTTTTTCTTCAATTTTTTTAAGAAAGCTGGATTATGATGAAGCAAGCACAAGTACTTGTAAAGGTTTTCATATTTTTATTTTTCTTTAGGTAGCTAGTATTTGAATTACAATATAGTAAGTAGTTGAAAATGTTGTTAGAGAACTTTTTATTTTTAATTTTGTTCTAAACCTCGACAAGGATACGTTATGAGTGTATAGTATTTGCATGATCAGTTGCCACATACCAATAATGTGTACAAATCCAATGCTTGCCACTCTAGATTTCACCAAGTATTTTATTGTGGAATGTGATGCTTTAGAAAATGGTATAGGAGCATTTCTCATGCAAGAGGGTCAACCCATTTCTTTTGAAAGTCATCAATTAAAGGGTTAGAATCAACTCAAACCTATTAATGAGAAGGAAGTGTCAGATATTCTTCATGCAGTAAAATAATGGAGGCCTTATCTAATGGGTAGACACTTCAAGGTGAAGACAAATCATGATAGCCTAAAATATTTTTTGGAACAAAGATATATTCCAAAGAGTAACAAAAATGGGTCAATAAGATGTTGGGATATGATTTTGAGATTGTATATAAGAAAGGGAAAGAAAATATTGTGACAGATGCACTATCAAGGAAGCATGAAATGATGAAGCTTTATTGTGTGTCATTTTAATATTACAAGAAGATTGGGTAGTAGAGGCCAAACCAAAGTGGTAAAATGATGTTGCTACAAGTAATCTCATTCAACAATTACAAAGTGATCCTAGTAGTTCAAATAAGTTTTGTTGGAAGGGAGATACTTTGTGGTATAAAGAGCGATTGCATCTTTGCAAGAATTCCTCTCTCAAAAAAAAGATTCTCACAAAGCTTCATGAGTCTCTAGTTAGTAAGCTTTCAATATTTTTGAAGACATATCATTGCGTCAAGGACTTCTTTTGGGAAGGGCTAAAAGGAGATGTTCAAAAATTTGTGGAAGAATGTAAATGGTTTGTCAATGAAATAAAGGGGAGACAATTAATACACCTAGTCTCTTGCAACCCTTAGTTATTCCTAGCCAACGTTGGGAAGAGGTCTCCATGGACTTCATCAAAGGGATTCAAAGATCTAATGGTAATAATGTCATCATGGAAGCAGTGGATTACCTCACCAAATATGTATATTTTATTGCATTATCACATCCTTTTACAACAAGTATAGTGGAAAAACCATTTCTGGAGAATAGTCAAAAGCTACATGGTATACCTAAGGTTATTTTTAGTGACTATGATCCTATATTTACTAGTAATTTTTTGACAAATTTATGTAAATATTTGGGTACTCAATTGACCCATAGTTCTTCATACCATCCTCAATTTGATGGGAAAATAAAGGTTGTTAATAAGTGTTTAGAGGGATATCTATTTTGTTTCACTTTAGATAAATAATCTCAATGGTTAGATTGGCTACCATTAGCAGAATGGTGGTATAATACTTCCTTCCATAGTTCATCAAAATAATCTCCATTTATGGCATTGTATGGATATCATCCTCCTTCCATCACATAATCATTGAGGGTGTCACCAAGAGTTCATGGTGTGGGGGACCATATGCTTCATCAACAACAAGTTCTTTCAAGACTTAAAGAGAATCTATCCATGGCACAAAATCGAATGAAGCAACAAGTAGGTCCCAACACTATAGTGAAAGAAGCTTTGAAGTTAGGGATTGGGTTTCCTTGAGATTGCAACCTTACAAGAAAATGTCACTGAAGCAACAATCAAAGAATAAAAATTTGTCTCCAACATATTATGGCCCATAGCAAATCATGTAGAAGATAGGTAGTGTTTTCCTACAAGCTTGAATTTCCATCAACAACAAAGATACATTCAATTTTTCATGTTTCTTGTTTGAAGAAGGTAATGGGGAATAATATTCCTGCTCAAACAATATTACCGAAGCTCAATGAAGAAGGAAGAATCATATTGGAACCAAAGTTTATTCTTCATAAATGCACAAGGAAGGTAACGACCAAAAAGCTTAATTAATATCTCATTCAATGGAATAATTTACCAATTGAAGATGCCACATGGGAGGATGAGGAGTTCATTCAAAAGCATCTAAAATTTCCTAGCATTGAGGATAATACTTCTCTGAAGAGGGGGGGAATGCTACAACTTTAGTATTAGAGTACATCGAGTTATGAATAGTCAAATTGTGGTTATCATAACTCATAATTAAGTCATGTTATCATTATTCTATTGTTATTTAATTAATTAGGTTGGCCTAGGGCTTATATAGGGTTATCTAAGTCGACCTGGGTGATTTTCTAGGAATAAATATGTATATATTGGAGGCGATTCTTATTTCATCATCATATTGTGAACTGTGTTCTCTTTAGAGATAGTTGGAGGTTTTCCCCCTCAAAGTGGCTTGTTATTCTAAGTTATTATCAAGTATTTGTAGCATATTCTATATCATATTCTTCTATTTTTCAAGTTATTTCATTACAACTTGTAGAGGGCTTGATGATTCAAAAGTATTCATGGAGGACTCTGAAAATGTATTGTGATGTTTATTGCTGAATAATACATGAGTGATGGATGTTTTTGGAGGCTAGGTTTTTCCCTCTTGAAGGTTTTACTAGGGTATATCTTGTGTCATTTGTGATGGTATATTGTCTATTCTTTTTCATATTGATTATGAATACTTATTTGCATAGATTTCTCTATTTGGGTTATGTGGAAAATATCATGGGTGGATACATATTTCCTTTCAATATTCCACTACATGGCTAGGAAACATATATATTTTTCTTTAAATAACATTAAGAAAGGAGATGATAGAATGGGAAATTTAATCTATTAGAGAGAAGGAAAGGAGCTTGGATTTATCTCTTCCTATTATAGTTACATTCTATCCATGTGAATGCCTCTATAACAGTCGATATCTTGAAAATCCATATTGCCTAATGGGAAGTTTTGGTCAAATTTCAAACATGCTATAATTTTATTTATTTCTAGATTAAGTTAACTTTTTATTTCATAAATATCCTTTTTATAAGACATGCATAACAACTTCAATCGATGTTCTATAAAATATGTTGACAAATATGTGGTATTTTACTGAATCTATAGGGATACACCATACTCAACAAGTTAGATGCCATAGTTTATCTAATATTCAACTAATACCTCTACCCTCGGCTTGAGAAATACATAGGACAGGGCTATGAGATGGATGTTGTGCACCATGAGATTTGTGAGGTTTTCCATGATGAGATTGAATCTTTTCTCACTCAACTAAATAGTATCTTGCAACTATTGATTCTAGTGTTGGAGATGTTGGATCTCCTCATGTAGGTCACTATTGTCATATAATGATGTTGAAAGATGATTCTTCTATCTAGGAGTTGTTTTCCTTCATACTCTCTTTACCCATGGTTGCAACAATGAAGGTATGTGCATGCGTGATACTGATTCCATACTAAATAGTAAATAATTTTTAGTTAGCAAACTTTCAAGCTTTGATAGTAATGATTCGTGTTGAGCCCAAAAGATGCACAACCAACAATCTACAACTTACCTATGTTGTTAGAATTGCTCAAAAAAAGTAATAGATTGGGGAATACACAGTGGAACTTAAAACAACAAGATGCAAAAAACTATTACCCATTTGAATGGCACAATGTAAGCAAAGAAGCTACTTCAATTCAATGGTGGAATAGGATAACATAAATGTTCAGAAAACACAACAAGGCTGAGTATAATAACTATTGTGATCAAAAGAGGGGTGATAAATCTTTTATTTTCCAAGACTATGATGGGATTAATACTAGATACATGAAGTACATTGGAATATTTTAGAACTATTCACCTGAGTATAAAAGTCTAACTTTATTGTATACATTTTCACTTTTAGATGTTATTTGTATGACTAAGTCAATTCAGTAATGAGACACAATTTTTTGTAGTCAATTTTATTTTTTTTGCTCAAACAATGTAATAATATACATATACATCAAGATATCAAAATGTGTGAAATTCCAAATATCATAAAGTATGATTTCTCAAAATGTCATATAGAACCAAGATCTAGGAGGGTACATTTTAACCTCTTTATAATGTGGCAAATGACTTTGCTTGTATATGTGGACAAGGATTCTTCATGAGTATCAAAACATGCCTCTCTCTGCAAGGTCCTTTGGCACTTTTCATTGATGAGGTTCTTCCTCAACAACATCATAGCCTGGTCTTAATAACTAGATCTAAGAAGGTCTCAATAAATTGCTCTAAGAAATCAAATGATTGTAACAAAATGCTAACAAAAGAAATCATGATAAATCATATCAAGTTATTTAATAGTTACAATTTTGAGAAGAAAGATATCTCTCAAGGTGTTTATTCCCAATTATTGCACTCATGTGTCATTGAATGAAAAGATACTTCAACTCAATTTGGAAAAATTTTCATCTAGTCTTTTTTTGGTGAAAAGCATTTATATTGTGTCCTTGAATGAAAAGATACTTCAACTCAATTTGGAAAAATTTTCATCTAGTCTTTTTTTGGTGAAAAGCATTTATATTGTTTTTAATACGTAAGGATTATATTGTATTAATTTATCAAACAAATACATTGTTGCCAAACTGACATATGGTTCACAGTCCAAGTTTGCTTTTCTGAGAATCTTGAACCCCTAAAACACTACTATAGACCACCACCATTCCTGACTTTTTTCAACACAACCATTCAAGGCTAATATAGCTATATTGTATCCTTATAACCAACTAACTATAAACATTGAATACTGTATTACAAAAATAGAGTAAAAAACCAAAAGACTAACCATTGCCACCACGAAAACACTAGTCATATACTATAGCCTAATGAGATACCTTTGATAGAAAAAAATAGACACATTACACAACTAGATTAGATGAAGCCATACTCCTCTGCAAATTCCCTAAATTTTCAAATCTAGTTGAAATCCTGCACTGGTATGAATTGTAGAATTTTCTTTAAAAAGCCCACACCAACTGATGCCAACCTCCTCAGTTCCATCAACTCAAAGCCCTTTTTAGGTCTAGGATGGAAGGATGATATTTAACCTCTTCCCCTATAACATCTAAATCATTCATATCTTGGGGTCATGGGACACCTACTCCCAGGGTTGCGGTTGCTAGGGTTTCCTGTAAGCCCCCCAACAAGTATGCCTTGAATAATTTTCAAGTAATACCAAATGCCATTATTTTTGACACATTTATGTCCAGTAACATTAGTAAAATCCTTGAAACAATATTGGTGTGCACACGATAGAATTCACCTTCAGCCAAGAAAGCCTTACCAAGAATCATCTTCACCGCAACAATCAACATAAAATCTACCTCTGGCATTATGCATTTGAGTCACTGGTCCATCACCTCTCCAAGGAAGGCCAATTGATGAACCTCACTTTCTAGCTAGATCGGTGTGTCCATTCCACTATAAACAATGGTCTCTGTAGATAACCACACAATGAAATTTGATATCTTTGCCATGAATTGAGAAAGATGTGTGCAAACGCCAGCCTAAATGAGTTATAAATCCACTCATGCGTGTGAATGACTCTTCGCTCCAATAACTTGACATGTCATCATATTGAATTCATCACCAATCTTTAATGTCCTTGCTGGGAGTACCTTACCAATGAATGATGGGCAACAATCATCCTGACTAAACTTAGTAGCCAATTACCAACACCACCAGTCTAAACTAGATTACTTAGTTGAAAGACCACTAAGTTTATCTTGTTATCCTTAACTTTATCCCAAATCCTTTAGACTAAAAAGCTTTCGCTTCCATGATTGTAATGTAATCCATACTTCAAAATTATCGTGTGTGCCAACTTGCTATAATTATGAATGAAGTGCCCAAAAGTAATATTGAGCCACATCATTCGATTAGTTAGACTACCAATGCCATAACGATGTGGCAACCAACACATGCCCACTGCCACCTCACCTAAACTAACCATGTAATTCTCACCACCCAAATCAAATTCAAACCATCCACTCGCCAATTCAAAAATGAGCCTCAAGCATGAGAAGAATACTCATGGACCGATATAACCACACTATGACCGAGACAATGTCAACTCCCATGTAGTTTTAAATCTATATCGACACATAATGGATGCATTTGATGATTTCCACACCAGTGATTATGGAAAGCATATTCAAATTTATGCAAGTGCATTGTTTGTACCAAACCATATACTAATACACAATGAATCTCCCAACATAAATTTTCCCCAATTTAAACTTGTGAATCCTAGTTAAACCATCGAGAACAGGCTCTCCATGACAACGTTTGTGTGGAGTCACCCGCTCAACCACCCACCAGATCAGATGTTACATAATTTGAAAATACCATCTGGAAGCTTTGCTACATGATTTATCTTATTAAGCAGCTTGCTTTTCTTTGTTAGGTTGATGGTTCCCTTCAAAACCGTTATGTACTGGGTTCCGACCCCTATCAAACCCTTTTTTTTAACCCTAATAAAAAACACTGTTCATTTTACCGGCCCCCACCTACTATCCAAAACTATGACGATGTGGAATACCTAGAAAATATCACTTTAATTACCCTAATATGGAGTGGTGCAGTCTTAGATGAAAGCCCATCAACAATTAAACAATTTTTAAAATTTTGACTTTCCACAACTCTGTTTGTGTAAGAAAAGCATTTATATTATTATTAAAATAAAGTGTAGATAATATATCCTAGATTTTTTGAATTAATTTTTCCAAGAAGAGGCTACTTTGATTTTAAAAAATTGGTAATTTAATGTTATTTGACACTCTTTAATGAGGTCCTTGGAGGGGAAATTTCTGCTTTAGATCAGTTGTAACACCCCTCCATTTTGGATGTTTGGATTGGCAGTGTTTTCTTTGTAATGCTTTGTTTTGTTTATGCAGCGACTTTGGAATTTGGTTACTTTTGATCGCAATTGATTAGGCGATGTGAATGTTATATTTTGATGTGATGTTATTCCATTATGATGCTATCCTTATGGCATGTTTTGGATTAACTTAGAAGATATTTGATTTAACGATGTTTTATGTTGTTGATCATATCATTGATGTTATAATCTTCAGTTAGTAATTGTGTATTGGTGAAGGGGACGCGATTATATCACTTGCTTGCAAGTGCCCTATGATTATGAGATTTCCTCTTCACGGTGTGTTTGATATATATATATATATATGCATGTTCGATGTACTCTTTATTCGCAGGTTGACAGGTACATGACATCGACTCCACCTGGTTCACAGGTTTAAGCGTGTCCATTGGCCAACAGTATCGATTGGGAGATAGTAGCTAGGTTTTCTATGCCAAGTCATCACCCTAGTCATAGTTTGTTGTCGGGTTTAGCAGTTTTGATTTGATTCTTTCCTCCTTGGTTAACTATTTCATTTCATATTTTTAAAGGCTATTAAATGGTGGGTATGGTTAAAATGACGATTTAACATATCTAGTTTCAAGGTTGAAATGTTATTTATTTCATGGATTAATTTGATTTAATTAATAAAATAAATTTTAGTTTATTGGTTAACTAGACAAATGGTCATAAATTAAATGAAATAGTTATTTTGCCATTATTGTATATTTAGATTTAAATTTATAATGAAAATGGAAATCATATTGGATATTTAAAGTTAAAGTAAAATAAAAATAAAAATGTGTTTTAAATTTCACTTTTGAAAATTATAGATAAAGTAAATTCTTTGCAAAATTTGAATTCTTTTGTTTAAAGAAATTTTGAAAATGCATGAGATTTGAATTAGAAAGTAAAAATTTGTTTTAAATTTAAAAATTTGAAATATCCTCCAAATTTTGCAATAAATATAGTGGGTGGGGATATTTTAGGGGTTTGACCAAAATTGGGGAAACTCTATTTGGGCATTTGCTATTTCATTTTGGTTTTTAATTTGGAAATTGTGGAAGAAAGAAAGAGCAAGGATTTGGCTTTTTGTTCTTGGAATCTTGAAGAAGCAAGGGGATTTCTTGGTGGGATGGAAAAAGATCTAAAAGCACCATTTGAATCCTTCTATTTGTGGAGAAAAAACCAGGTTCCTCCATTTCTGTTTTTCATTTTGAAATAAGTTTCAAATTTTCATTATGCTGTTGGTAAAATCTTTAAAAATATTGTTTAATTTAATGCAAACCCATGAGAATTTGTTTTAAAACTAGCAATAGAAAACTTGGAAGGATTCAAATGAAAAGTTTTAACTTCTCTATCAATTTGGGGAATACATAGAAATTTTCATCATATTATTGTGCTTTAAATTCTTCATCTCAGTCTCCTCCTCAAGAAAATTTGCCCAATTTGGGCTGTGGGATGATATATTTATATATATCCACTTATATATTGCATATAAATTCATATGCTGGCTGGAAGTGTTTATTGAAATATTTCTATTTGAAAGAAAATGTTTTTTCTTCTTACCTTGTTAAAATTTTCGTTCTGATTTTTACCAGAACAAGGGAAACAATTTTTTTTGCATTAGAAATATAATAGGGAAAATAAATTTTATATTTTATTGTAGTGGTGGGGAGGCATGGGAACCAGCCCCACCGCCGCCCAGCCCCCAGGGGAGGTGGGTTGTGTGCATAGCACACAGACCGCACCCCTTAGGGTAGGCAGACTGTGTATTGAGCACACAGGCCGCCGCTTGTGGCTGGGGCTTCCGTGCCCAGTTAGGGCTTCAACCCTTTTGTTTTTTTTGTTTTTAAATTCGTTTTCTTTTGTTTAGTTTTTATTTTTATTTATTATTTTATTTATATTATATGCATAATATTTAATATAATATATATAATAATTAATATTATATAATATGTGAATTCGAATGATTTATTTAGAAAGTTGAATTTTAATAGTCAAATGATTTTATTTAAAAGTAGAGTTTAAATAATTTAATGTTTATTTAAAAAGTTGATTTTATAATCAATTTCTTTATTTATAAATTTTATTTCTGATTATTATGAATAATCAAGAAATCTTAGAATATAAAAATAATGTTTTAGAAACATATGTTTAAATGATGTTTTAATATTTAAAATAGGAACTTTGAAATGATTATCTCATTTGTATAGATGAAATGAAATTTATGTACGATCAAACGTTTTTATTTAAAATATTGATTTAAATTAATTGTAGCATTGAACAAATGAAATTAAATCGTTAGTTCTTAAATCCCTTAATGTTGCCAAGGTGGTTGGTTTACTTAGAGCATGTGCAAATAATGCTACTTATTTGATTAATTTCATGTGCTACGTCATTGGTTGGATTGGGTTTATGAAACCCTAACATTAGATATTGAGTTGCTTGAATTGCTTTTTAAGTGAAGTTTTCGTTCATTCACTATGTTGGGCAACTGAGTCAATTGTTTATGTAAGTCTTTCAGAAGGGGTTTTTAATTTTTTGGGGTTGTCGTAGTATGTTAACCTTTGTTTTTCTTTGGGAAGTGTGTATAGTGGTATCTTGTTGTCTTACCCGATTTTCTCGAACGGGGATGGTTTGTGCCTCCTTTGGAAGGATTGGGTTTTGTATTTTGGTTTCCTCCAGTGTTTGGAGAGGGTTTTGACCTTGTTGCCTCTAGTGTTTGGAGAGGATTTTGAGCTTTGTTGCCTCCAGTGTTTGGAGTTAGCTTCCTTTTTCCGTTGCCTCCTTGGATTGGAGAGGTCGTCTTATCTAGTTTACCCATTGGATTGTGGTTTTGTACCGTGTGTGTTGTCGGTAGGAGAGTGACTCTTTGTGGGGGTTCGACACACAAAGGGGCGCCAGGGTAACTCACCTAGGGTTTAATCAAGTGATAATTTAAAAGAATTAATGAGGAACTTTCACACTAATAAAGATAAGGAATGCCTCTCTCGTGAAGCATGTGTTTGTTAAGGCTCGAGATGAGACGAGACACATAGTTTTGCATGAGGGTCTGGCGGTCGGTAGAGGCAAGCCAGGGTAACCCAAGATGGGGGTCTGGTAGCCTAGGAAGGTTGAGCTAGGGTAACTCATGGAAATTTATGTATGACACTCTACCTTCATCAACAATCAGTCAAATATTGGTTGGTGTACTCATGATGTTCTTGATCATTATTCTCTGGAAACATTGTAACCTTGTGTTAAGTGTTTTGTGGTTGCAGTTGTTTCAGTTTAGTTTATGTTTTAGCCTATGTCTAGTGGTAGATGGTCTTGTGTTGGATTCCTTGTTACTATCTCCTAGCACGAGGGGTGAGCCTTCGGGTATCACACGATTTGGTGGAATGTGCACCTTATTCTGTTGGGTTGTCTTCTTGTTCGTGTGGACAAGATTTCCAGTTGGAGAGCTCGTGGGATCCAGTTTCTTCCTTGCTTAATTCTTTCAGTTGATCTTGTATTTTATTACCCCTCATTTGTTATCTAGGTGGAATTTGTAATATGTAATCATGCTTATTGGATTTATCTCATTCGGGGTGGGCGTTGTAATCTTATTGTAAATTAATGGTTATTTGAAATCATGTGGTATTTATTATTCTTTGATGTAAATTATTATGTATGGAATGTATGTGAACTTAATTGTTAAGTAATTAAATGTTATGAATTTAATTCATGTTGCTTGTTTGGGTTTAAGTAACTCAGTCTCGTAACCTTAGGGGTTGTTGGCAATTGGCTAGTGAAATTGCATGTTAATTGTTCTTAATAAAAGAAAAAAAATTAGTTCGTTTGTGTAGCAAATTGCAACTTCCCCTAGGGTTGTGTGGCGGGGTGTTACACATGGTATTAGAGCCTAAGTTTAAACACTGGGCACTTTGGAATAATGTGGACCCATTAAGTTGTTAGTTGCGAAGGTCTAAAATCTGGCACTATGAGCCATGGCGTTGACCTAGGTGCTTTGTTCGTTAGTTTATGATTTCATTTTGGGTTGATCTCACTTGTCTACCCAGAAGTTGTTGTTACGTGGTGTAGGTCCAATGGTACAAAAAACTAGTGGAAAGGATAGGACCCTCGGTGTAGTGTATAATGCACTGATATCCTTCCTATTGGAAGAATGCATTATGGGAAATTATGTAGTGTGTGAATTTGGTGTGTTGTGTGTGGTGGACGACAACCAATTTTGTTGTTATTTCCACCCCTTGCATGTCTTCTTGTGCAAGTGATTGCTTGATTGACCCTATGTGGCTTTGGAGTTGCTTTTGCATGTTATATTGTATAGAAATTATGAAATATGATAATAGAAAATGAATGATCATGTTGTTAGTTTATAGAGATTTGTGCATGCTCTCATATGATTGATGCATTTGTGTGAAAGTGATTGTGTGATGATGAAACCATGATTGCATTTGTGCCTATGTTAGAACTGTAAATATCTCTTGTCTTCTCTCTCTTCCCATTGGTTTAACGAAGATGCCTATCCTTGAGTGTGTGGTGTATTGAAACCCATGGTATGTGGTATCTTATGAGAAAATGCTTATGTATTTAAGAAGGTTTTTTTTATTAGATCAAACCATGGGTAAAGGACCTAAGCCCCAAGTTGCATTCATGATCATGGAAAATGTACAATATGAATAGCAAATCGTTTTGCAATAAGTAAAAGTTTAGAGAAAAGGGATTAGTGAAACCATTGCATGTTAGTAATAATTACATAATAGGTGCATCTTGTTGGTGAGGCCTATAGTCCCCAACTTTATTGTTGAGTCTTAAGAAATCACGTAGATGTTAAATTATTGTACTTGGATTCAAAATGCAAAATGTTAAATGAATGTTGAAGTGATAATGTTGAATACCTTGTCCTGAGTAGACATTGTAATGATATCGCACTATGGGTGGCCTTGTGAGGATTCCTAGTGGTGTCTATTGGTGCATATTTTATTATGTATGTTAATCCTTGGATATGCGATTTGGAGTTTTGGTTGGTGGTTGCTTCACCCTGCTGATTGTATAGATTGACAATGTACTTGGTTGTGTTGATTTTAGCACAGGTTGCTGTTGTTTTATGTTGAGATATGGAGTGGTTCAATTTTAGAACCATTGATTATGTGTGTTTTTATGGAGTTTGTACTAGGGGTATTTGCAGGCTTCCAGGAGTAAGCCTGACCCTAGGGGGGGAGGATGTAACACCCCTCCATTTTGGATGTTTGGATCGGTAGTGTTTTCTTTGTAATGCTTTGTTTTGTTTATGTTGTGACTTTGGAATTTGGTTACTTTTGATCACAATTGATTAGACGATGTGAATGTTATATTTTGATGTGATGTTATTCCATTTTGATGTTATCCTTATGGCATGTTTTGGATTAACTTAGAAGATATTTGATTTAACGGTGTTTTATGTTGTTGATCATATCATTGATGTTATAATTGTTAGTTAGTAATTGTGTATTGGTGAAGGGGACAAGATTGTATCACTCTCTTGTGAGTGCCCTACGATTCTGAGATTTCCTCTTCACGGTGTATTTGATCATATTATATATATATGCATGTTCGATGTACTCTTTGTTCACAGGTTGATAGGTACATGACATCGACTCCACCTGGTTCATAGGTTTGAGCGTGTCCATTGGCCAACGGTATCGATTGGGAGATAGTAGCTAGGTTTTCTGTGCCAAGTCATCACCCTAGTCATAGTTTGTCGTCAGGTTTAGCAGTTTTGATTTGATTCTTTCCTCCTTGGTTAACTATTTCATTTCATATTTTTAAAGGCTATTAAATGGTGAGTATGGTTAAAATGATGATTTAACATATCTAGTTTCAAGGTTGAAATGTTATTTATTTCATGGATTAATTTGATTTAATTAATAAAAGAAATTTTAGTTTATTGGTTAACTAGGCAAATGGTCATAAATTAAATGAAATAGTTATTTTGCCATTATTGTATATTTAGATTTAAATTTATAATGAAAATGGAAATCATATTGGATATTTAAAGTTAAAGTAAAATAAAAATAAAAATGTGTTTTAAATTTCACTTTTGAAAATTATAGATAAAGAAAATTCTTTGCAAAATTTGAATTCTTTTGTTTAAAGAAATTTTGAAAATGCACGAGATTTGAATTAGAAAGTAAAAATTTGTTTTAAATTTAAAAATTTGAAATATCCTCCAAATTTTGCAATAAATATAGTGGGTGGGGATATTTTAGGGGTTTGACCAAAATTGGGGAAACTCTATTTGGGCATTTGCTATTTCATTTTGGTTTTTAATTTGGAAATTGTGGAAGAAAGGAGGAGCAAGGATTTGGCTTTTTGTTCTTGGAATCTTGAAGAAGCAAGGGGATTTCTTGGTGGGCTGGAAAAAGATCTAAAAGCACCATTTGAATCCTTCTATTTGTGGAGAAAAAACCAAGTTCCTCCTTCATTTCTATTTTTCATTTTGAAATAAGTTTCAAATTTTCATTATGTTGTTGGTAAAATCTTTAAAAATATTGTTTAATTTAATGCAAACCCATGAGAATTTGTTTTAAAACTAGCAATAGAAAACTTGGAAGGATTCAAATGAAAAGTTTTAACTTCTCTGTCAATTTGGGGAATACCTAGAAATTTTCATCATATTATTGTGCTTTAAATTCTTCATCTCAATCTCCTCCTCAAGAAAATTTTCCCAATTTGGGCTGTGGGATGATATATTTATATATATCCACTTATATATTGCATATAAATTCACATGCTGGCTGGAAGTGTTTATTGAAATATTTCTATTCAAAAGAAAATGTTTCTTTTCCTTCCCCTGTTAAAATTTTCGTTTTGAGTTTTACCAGAATAGGGGAAACAAATTTTTTTGCATTAGAAATATAATAGGGAAAATAAATTTTATATTTTATTGTAGTGGTGGGGAGGTAGGGCAGCTAGCCCCACCGCCGCCTAGCCCCCAGGGGAGGCGGACTGTGTGCCCCGCACATAGGCCGCACCCCTTAGGGTAGGCGGACTGTGTGCTAAGCACACAGGCTGTTGCCCATGAGGGAGGCGCCCTGTGTGCTTACCACACAGGTGTCGCCGGTGGTGGGGCCTGCATGCCCAGTTAGGGCTTCGACCCTTTTGTTTTTTTTTTTTAAATTCGTTTGCTTTTGTTTAGTTTTTATTTTTATTTATTATTTTATTTATATTATATGCATAATATTTAATATAATATATAATATTATATATATAATAATTAATATTATATAATATGTGAATTTGAATGATTTATTTAGAAAGTTGAATTTTAATAGTCAAATGATTTATTTAAAAGTAGAGTTTAAATAATTTAATGTTTATTTAAAAAGTTGATTTTATAATCAATTTCTTTATTTAGAAATTTAATTTTTGATTATTATGAATAATCAAGAAATCTTAGAATATAAAAATAATGTTTTAGAAACATATGTTTAAATGATGTTTTAATATTTAAAATAGGAACTTTGAAATGATTATCTCATTTGTATAGATAAAATGAAATTTATGTATGATCAAATTTTTTTTATTTAAAATATTGATTTTAATTAATTGTAGCATTGAACAAATGAAATTAAATCGTTAGTTCTTAAATCCCTTAATGTTGCCAAGGTGGTTGGTTTACTTAGAGTATGTGCAAATAATACTACTTATTTGATTAATTTCCTGTGCTACGTCATTGGTTGGATTGGGTTTAGGAAACCCTAACATTAGATATTGAGTTGCCTGAATTGTTTTTTAAGTGAAGTTTTCGTTCATTCTCTATGTTGGGCAACTGAGTCAATTGTTTATGTAAGTTTTCCAGAAGGGGTTTTTAATTCATTGGGGTTATCGTAGTATGTTGTCAACCTCTGTTTTGCCTTGGGAAGTGTGTATAGTGGTATCTTGTTGTCTTACCCTGTTTTCTCAAATGGGGATGGTTTGTGCCTCCTTTGGAAGGAGTGGGTTTTGTATTTTGGTTTCCTCCAGTGTTTAGAGAGGGTTTTGACCTTGTTGCCTCCAGTGTTTGGAGAAGATTTTGACCTTTGTTGCCTCCATTGTTTGGAGTGAGTTTCCTTTATCTGTTGCCTCCTTGGATTGGAGAGGTCATCTTATCTAGTTTACCCATTGGATTGTGGTTTTGTACCGTGTGTGTTGTCGGTAGGAGAGTGGCTCTTTGTGGGGGTTTGACACACAAAGGGGCGCCAGGGTAACTCACCTAGGGTTTAATCAAGTGATAATTTAAAAGAATTAATGAGGAACTTTCACACTAATAAAGATAAGGAATTCCTCTCTCGTGAAGCATGTGTCTGTTAAGGCTCGAGATGAGACGAGACGCATAGTTTTGCATGACGGTCCAGCGGACGATAGAGGCAAGCTAGGGTAACCCAAGATGGGGGTCCGGTAGCCTAGGAAGGTTGAGCTAGGGTAGCTCATGGAAATTTATGTATGACACTCTACCTTCGTTAGCAGTTAGTCAGATATTGGGTGGTGTACTCATGATGTTCTTGATCATTGTTCTTTGGAAGCATTGTAACCTTGTGTTAAGTGTTTTGTGGTTGTAGTTGTTTTAGTTCAGTTTATGTTTTAGCCTATGTCTAGTGGTAGATGGTCTTGTGTTGGATTCCTTGTTACTATCTCCTAGCATGGGGGGTGAGCCTTAGGGTATCACACGGTTGGGTTGAACGTGCACCTTATTCTGTTGGGTTGTCTTCTTGTTTGTGTGGATGAGATTTCCAGTTGGAGAGCTCGTGGGATTCAGTTTCTTCCTTGCTTAATTCTTTCAGTTGATCTTGTATTTTACTACCCCTCATTTGTTATCGAGGTGGAATTTGTAATATGTAATCATGCTTATTGGATTTATCTCATTTGGGGAATGAGCGTTGTAATATTTTTGTAAATTAATGGTTATTTGAAATCATGTGGTATTTATTATTCTTTCATGTAAATTATTATGTATGGAATGTATGTGAACTTAATTGTTAAGTAATTAAATGTTATGAATTTAATTCATGTTGCTTATTTGGGTTTAAGTAACTCAGTCTCGTAACCTTAGGGGTTGTTGGCAATTGGTTAGTGAAATTGCATGTTAATTGTTGTTAATAAAAGAAAAAAAGATTAGTTTGTTTGTGTAGCAAATTTCAACTTCCCCTAGGGTTGTGTGGCGGGGCGTTACATCAGTGGAGTGATTTTCTTTATGGCTATTGGTTTGAACATTGGTATTCTTGAATCTATATTTTGAGCATGCATCTAGCCACTTCTTCTAGTTTGGGTGGCTTGCTTGTAGGTTGCATGGGGTCGACTGACATAGTGGCCAGTATGAGATACCTTAATAGATTATAAAATCAACAGTTTTGACCATTCTGAAGTAGCATTAATGCAAAAAATATATTTAAAAACATGTAGAGTGACTCTCAATTATTTTCTACAATAATATTAGTGAGATCTATTGGTAGAAAATTAGACAAGAGAAATGTCATCGCTAAGCAATAGATAGTGTAAATACAGTTAATAAGAAAACTATTGAAAAGTAGTAAAAAAATTACACATAAAAATAATAAACGCAAGTGAAACACATGGTAAAATACATTTACTCACATAAAGTTAAACCCTTGGAAACAAACTAAATCTTGAAAAAATGCACAACATAGGACAATGATATTTAGAATTTTATTACATAGCTCTAATGTGATAAAACTACACAAAATAGAAACATTTTCTACATAAAGGGTTGAATACAACACAAGGGTTGATTTCCATATACAATAATATTGTTGAGCTTTTCATTATGATTTTCAATTTTTATGTTGTCCAAATACCTTATTCGCATAAATAGAGAACTATTCTCTTTCTATGGACCTCACTATTCATCTTGAGGTGTGGTGAGCTAAAGGGATTCTGGGATGTAACTACCATTTCCATGAGACATAAGGAGGATAGTTTAGAAATTAATTAGAGAGTACTTCCTTATAAGATAGATAAGATAAATTATACAAAATAAACTTATGTATTCAATTTTTTCCTTTATCTTGAATTACACTGGAGAAGCACCAATCAAATACCTTACTTTGTCAATCTCCATAGATCGGTGAGGTGACCACTTCATACCACCCATAACTAGACAATGATTACACCTATTGGACACTTTCAATTAAGAGTAGAAGAGTATATTTTCCTTTAATTTACCTCATTAGATGAAGAGCCATATCTCCTTAGCCATTTTCTCCTTGACTTGTACTAACAAAAATTATAGTATTCTAAAGCCAATGAATTAGAAGAAAGTACAAGGCCTACTATTTGTGTGGTTTGAAATAGAGGAACTCGGGGAACAACATGTGAATCTATAAGATTGCAAGGGCTAAGTTGCCTTCATTTATAATTTAGAAATTGGATTTCTAGTAGATACTAGATAGAGAAATCAATGTTATACTGTATTCACATTCTAAATAAATTCCTCTTGTAGATAATGTCAATTCCCAAAGGAGTATTGACTTTTATATCATATATGAGATAAGTTGAATCATATATGAAATAATTATAATCATCATGATGAAGGTAAGGCATTAAATAAGGTCGATAGTAATGTTGAACATCCAAAATATTGAGGAGGTGGGGGGGTGAATCGATATTCCACAAACTGATAATAAAATCCACTTAACTATTATTACTATTTTGGTTGAATCAGCAAGAGAGAACATAGAAACAAGTCAATGTTATCATACACATGAACACTAGGATTTTTACGTGGAAAACCCAGAATGGGAAAAAACATGGTGAGGGTTAACTCACAATATATTATATCCGGATAAAAAATATTATGAGACTCACTGTCCTTAAAAGGCTCACAGCCTGAGTACAAAAAATGGCTCACAACCAAGATAAAATGATAGTGGTTCACTACCAAAAGAATGAATTGATGGAATACACCTTCAATGTACAAGGTTCAATTCCACTGAAGCTCAGAATAAAAATCACTGCATCACTCAACAAATTTGTACTACTCATAAAGCATTTAGGCTCTGATCTTCTCCTCTGTTCACTTGCTCACACACACACACACACTCTTTTTCTTTCGTTCTCTCTTGTGCACTATCTTCAATCCTCAAAGCATCTTATATATATACAACTATATCTTATTCATCAATTAGGTCAGCCTAATTGGATGAACACAAAATAATAAAAACCTTTCTTCGTCAACACCATATAAGATTTGAACATTTTATCCATGTAGTGCAATATGCCAAGTTGGCTATTAGTCTTCATAATATATTACATTCGCTAAGTTGGCTAAGACTAAAAACACAATTCTTCAAACCAACAAATAATCCTCAAAGAAAACACCTTATGGATCTGAGAACACATTAATTTCTCATCATACCACTAGTAAAGAGACTATCAACACAACTGTAAAATAAGAATGTTCACTTTAGAAGAATGCAGAGTCTCCCACATCGTACACCTCACACAAAACAATAGTAGGATATAGAGTTGAACTCTATTAGAGATAACTTTCTGTTCATAGTCAAAAGGCGTCTCAAGATCCAGGAAAATGTAGTTTGAATGAGTAAATAAAAAATGGTTAGGAGATTAGAGTCATATCAGATCTTGCGATGAGTTCCAGACTCAAATACCAACACAACAATCCATCACAAAGGAGTATTATCGACAAAGAACAACTTCTGGTAAACCAAGAAAAATTCTCATATAGTTATCACCATGTAGTTATTACCATGTTGAAATCAATGACAACATAGAAACAACCAGCACAACCATCCATACTTCATTCTCATGTTGTAAGGCTTCCAAAAATCTTCCCCTTTGGCATTGATGGCAACATGCATGACAAAAACTTTTTTAAGTATACTGTAACTGAATGTTCTGACTTACTCCCCCTATCAAAGTTGATCTTCACAATTTTTTTTTCCTTTGATTCTTTATCTCTCCATCTCTTTATCTCTCCCTCTCTTTATCTCTCCCCCTTTGACATCAATGACAAAGGAAGGGGTCCAGTATAAGAATGTATATAAAAAATGTAGCAAAAAAGACATGAACATAGAATTAATTTGAAGAAGAACCGAGTTGAGACTCTCCAAGATAGCCTTCCATGATGCTTTACCTTCTTCCCATGAACCTTTTGCACTAACAAGGGCTTGTAGAATAGCTTGAGTTTAATTAGAGACTCTATACCATCTATTAAAGTATCAGGACTAAGATTGATCTCTAATAATTCACCAATACAGCCAAGAGCACTAGAAACAAAAGTATGTCTGAATTTAATCATGTCTTTGAGTGCCATAAAAATTCTTGATGACATATGTTCTTTGATCCTATAGAGAGAAATTTTTTCCCTGAAGCTGCACAATGTAGGACCACCTCTGATTATTTTTATCTTCTACTAACTTGTATGTATCTGCTTGAGTGCTTAGTCGAGACTCACTCATCCTTATTTCATTTATCCAATGTATTGCCAGACTAATCTAGACAAAAGGAAAGTAGTTCCTATGCCTATTTTTCACAACCTTGTACATTTTCCAATCCCTTCATTACTTGATCGAGTGCGTTCGCACATTTTCCTTTGATATCATTCAAATCTTCTTCATCAGACCTAGTTTCGATAAACTCTTTAAGTCCAAAAATGTAGACTTTCAAGGAATTAATCATGCCGCAGAGATTCTCCACAATAGAAATAGATGAATCAAAATTAGCATCAGGAATAACCTTCTGCAAATCTTCCAAAGCTCTCTAAATACTTATTCTTTCATGCTCATGTTCAAGCTTACTTTCTTCTGCATCTTCTAGCTTCACTACACTCTTCCTTTTCTTCCCTATTCTGGTCTCGCTATCAGGGGTACTTTCATTGAGATGCTTAGGGCTTTCCAAAAGAATTTTAGCATATTTATCAATTTTAGCCTCTAACACTTCATAATCCAATTCAAATATCCAAACTAACCTTGATTCAACTACTTCCATGTGACAAAAATCTATAGACACAAGAAAATTTATGCTTCTGAAGTATCTTTCCACAACACTTACTGGAATCCTAGACCTTTTGTTCATCCTCATCTGAAATGTTCCAAAGAATGCAGCAATGGCAGATTCTTGTGCATCCAAACTACCAAGATTTATCTTGAAGTTCCTGATTTGATAGGCAATAGGCTTTGAATTGGACCATTCTAACTTTCCTATTATCGGTAACTCTTTCAAAAAGTAAAAGAGTAGACAAACAACCAAATTGCCATACCAAAAAGTATTCTTCCTTCTCTTCTTGATCTACTTTAAATTCTTCAAAAGATGTATGTGGAATTTCACACAAGTCATATTCCATACCTCTTATCACCATATCAACAACAATATTCATCGCAACAGTAGAAATTATAGTCATTTTTAGGGATACAAAATTTATGACCAATGACCATAGTAGCATACCTTATTACCAGATCAACAATTGATCTCAAACCAATTTGTTTTCCATTAAAACTCGCACCTATAACTTACATTATTTCTTTCTCATTCATAGTCTTTAGTTTAGGAACCAGTCTGGAGGAACATAGACCAGTTACATCTCTAATTTCTTCTTTGGTAACCAGATGTGCATCATCAATCCACAAAGATTCATCATGAATTCTACTCAATACCATTCGAATATACTTCTCAAATTCAAACAAAGGAAATTTCCTCCAAGCATCTAACTTTTTCTCAACTAATACTGTGTAGGCATCATGATTCTCTTTCAATTCATTTTCTCAAAGCATATTCAACTGAACTGACAACATTTCTTCAATATTACTGTAAACAAATGCATAGATATCTTCTGTAGGAAGCACTCTCGAAGGAATGCAAGAGAATGCACCAACAAATTCTTTCGACACATTCCTCATATATCTCTTCAATCTAGCTTTATCCGCACAATTCACAATCTTTGAATCATCCATCAATAAAAGTGAAAGATTGTGCAAATAGGAATACCTCTAAAAATGCCAACCAAAAATGTATAGACATCTTGTTTCCGGAGCTCACTTCGACTATTATTTTCTTCAAATTCTAAAACTTTGAATTCCCTTCCAAACTTTCTTTGCACACTTCTCCAAAAATACATAGGCCTTTAATTTTATCTGATCTTATTCCTTCCATTCTGAATGATTTTGCAATAAATATTTCAACTTGCAGGTAGATTACCTTGAAAACTATGTACGCCTCCATTCTTTCAACTTTTGTAGACCTCATTCTTCACACATGCAAAAAATACCTTAATCTTGTTACCACATTAAATATACTTTTGTCATGATATGACACAAGTACCAATAAGGGGTTTTATTAGATTTTTTGATGATTGCTCCCCCTTAGCCACTGCTTTCATTTAGAAATTGATGGGAGTATCTGTATTGGAGGTCAGCATAGATGAGATTGATGATTCCTTTCTCCAAGTCCTTTCCATTTCTTTTCTTGTCATTTTTGGATCAAAGGTTTGATCATTCTTCTTCGCTGGATAGATGTTCTTCTTTCTTTTGCTATTACTACTAGGATGTTCCAGTTTTCTGCACTTACAACAAGTAGCATTCTTCTTTCCATTTCCCCTTTTATCCAATAGACTATCTTTATATCCATTCTTCTTGCCCTTAGAATCATTCACATTATTTTTGTAGTCCTTTTCTTTATGACCAAATTTCTTGCAGGAATGGAAAACACCATTGAAGTATAAATACCTTTTTGCATCATGCCGCTTTACAGGAGTGTTTCCAGGATTGCTTCTTCATTTCTTAACTTTTTTTTATCTTTGTACCATGTCTTCATTCTAGTGAATTGCTTCGCTTTAGAACTCTGACCTTTTTCAAACCCTAAACCACTCTTATCCCTTTCCAGCCTTTGAGAGTTAATCAATTTATCAAGCATCGTTGAGCTTATCTTAAATTTTTCTTCAAAACTCTTTTCCCTTTCCATACTAGATCTGAAGATTTATGCTTCTAATTCAAGCTTCACGCATTCATCCATCTTATTTTGAATTTCAATTTCTTGACATTCTTCAATTCTTTTCTTCTCATCCAATTGTTCTAGTAGGATAGTAATGATTTCTTCTCCTTCAGTCAACATATAACATGCATTCATACTTGTACTTTGTATCTTTTCAATGTGCTCATTTTATTTTATCAACTTGTCCTTCAAGGCTTCCATTTCTTCTGAAAATTCAACAAAGACTACTTCCGAGGGAAAAAAATTCTTATGTTCAAATTCTGGGACCTTCCTCAAGCTGTTAGGATTCTTCCAAGGAACCAAGCTCTGATACCAATTGTTGAACATCTAGAATATTGAGAGGGGGGGTGAATCAGTATTCCACAAACTGATAATAAAATCCACTTAACCATTATTACTATTTTGACTTAATCACCAAGAGAGAACATAGAAATAAGTCAATATAATCACACACATAAACACTAGGATTTTTACGTGGAAAACCCAGAATGGGAAAAACCATGGTGAGGGTTGACTCACAATATATTATATCTAGATATAAAATATTACGAGGCTCACTGCTAGGACTCACTATCCTTAAAAGGCTCATAGCCTGAGTACAAAAGATGGCTCACAACCAAGATACAATGATATTGGCTCACTGCCAAAAGAAAGAACTAATGGAATTTACCTTTAATGTACAAGGTTCAGTTCCACTAAAGCTCAGAATAAAAGGCACTACATCGCTCAACAAATATGTACTACTCATAAAGCATTTAGGATTTGATCTTCTCCTCTGTTCACTTGCTCGCACACACACACTCACACTTTTTCTTTCTTGCTCTCCTGTGCGTCGGCTTCAATCCTCAAAGCATCTTATATATATACAAGTATATCTTATTCATCAATTAAGGCGGCCTAATTGGATGAACACAAAATAATCAAAACCTTTCTTCATCGGCACCATATAAGATTTAAACATTTTATCCATGTAGTGCAATATGCCAAGATAGCTATTAGTCTTCATAATATATTGCATTCGTTGAGTCAGCTAAGACTAAAAACACAGTTCTTCAAACCAACAAATAATCCTCAAAGCAAACACCTTTTGGATCTGAGAACACATTAATTTCCCATCATACCACCAGTAAAGAGACTATCAACACAACCGCAGTATAAGAATGTTCACCTTAGTAGAATGCGGAGTCTCCCACATAGTACACCTCACACATAATAATAGTAGGATACAGAGTTGAACTCTGTCAGAGATAAATTTTTGTTCATATTCAAAAGATGTCTCAAGATCTAGGAAAAAGCAATCTGAATGAGTCAATAAAACATGGTTTGGAGATTAGAGTCATATCAGATCTTGCGATGAGTTCCAGACTCAAATACCAACACACTGATCCGTCACAAAGGAGTATTACTGGTGGAGAACAACTTTTGGTAAACCAAGAAAACTTCTCATATAGTTATCACCATGTAGTTATTACCATGTTGACATGAATGACAACATAGAAACAACCAACACAACCATCCATACTTCATGCTCATGTTGCAAGACTTCCAACAAGTAATTCACACATACCCCAAGCCTACTACAAGTTGATGTTTATGGGTAAATAAATCCCATATGGACATATCACGATTCATAAATTGAGAGAAATATTACTTTGTAGTTCATTAACAACAAATTTCTTGCTCCTAACCCATCTAAAACACCTAAAAAATGCTCATCAGTGTCTACATTCAACTTGTTCAATAATCAGCCCACATGAGTAGCGGAGTTGATTTGGGTTGTGGGTTTGCTCCCCACAAGTTCCAGGTTTGACTCTGAGGCCCAAGCTTACTCGATGCACGTGGTTTGCGGGCTATTGTGTGCATCCCTAGGGGATTAGTCTCGCCTCAGCTTACCCCATAAAGGGAACGCTGAGCTGAGTTGCGAGGACACCTCTAGGCTACCAAAAAAGAAAAAAAAACTTGTTCAATAATCTTTTAACCTTTATGCACTACTTTGTACTTTTCTGTAGAATTTTGGAAAAGGAATCACTTGTTACATAAATATGAGTATAAATTTCCAAACAATATCAAACCCCACTAAGAAGAAAAATAAGTGGCCATTTCACAAATTTCAATGGGGATATGTGACAAAATATTTTTATACTCAGAAATTCCAACTACTTGTGTCTCACATTCATAATCAACATCTTCACTTGATCAAATTATTCATCAAGTCACATTGACTTGGAACTCTTTTAGGGGCACATTAGAGAATTATTGTCTAAAAAAAATTTGTGTTGCCAATATTCTAATTGAATTATTACCCACAATTAAAAATTATTCTAAGGTCTAAAATTAAGGACCTAATCATACCCACTAACAAAATAGTACATAAACTAGCAATCACACCTTAGTGTGCAATGGGTACGCCAAAGAGGTGTAGATGGTCAATTAGGGAAAATTTGGTCTATTTTTTGCATTCATTCTGTGCACAACATGAGGTCAATTGGTAGGTCATTTAGCAAATGATTTTATTTGTTCAACAAAAGGTCTCAATGGAGAAGCAATAGTTTCAAATCAACATGGATCCAAACATGAATTCTTTCAATAAATACAATAATCAAGTTCCATTACCAATAGACTCATGTTATGTTTGCAATAGGGAGAGAGAGGGGGAGGAGATAGAAATGGAAAGAGAGAGAGGGAGATATAAAAAATAGAGAGAGATAGGGAAAGAGATGAAGAGATAGAGAGAAAAAGAGGAAGATGGAGAGGGAGAGAGAGAGATATATATATATATATATAGATGGTGAGATAGAGTAATAAAGAGGGGAGAGGGAGAAAGAGAAAGAGAGACAAATAGAGAGTATATATAGACAAATAGAGATGGAGAGAGGGAGAGGGAGAAAGGGAGAGATATAGATAGAGCACAATAGAAAGAGAGAGAGGGATAAGAAGAGAGATAGAGGTAGAGAAAGATGTTTATAGAAAGAGATAGAGAGAGGAGTGAGAGGGGGATCGAGAGAGAAAAATAGAGATAGAGATATAGGATAAGAGATGGAGTGAATAAGAGAGAGATATGACACAAAAGTCATTGTGTTGCATCACACAAAACTATTATTATATGTTATATTTTATATAAACTAAATTTATTTTCAAAATAATATTAAATGATTATATTTAATCATATATTATATATTATATTAGAAATCATTAAATATCAATATAATACAATAGATAATTAATACATATGTATATTTTATGTAATACAAATTAAATTATATATAATATATTTATACTTATTATTATATTTTAAAAATTTATATAAAATTTATATTTAATCATATATTATATTTTATATTAAAAATCATTAAATATCAATATAATACAATAGATAATTAATACATATGTATATTTTATATAATACAAATTAAATTATATATAATATATTTATACTTATTATTATATATTAAAAAACTATATAAAAATTATATTATTGTTATTATAATTATATTCTATAATAAAAACTATTAAATACCAATAAAAAATATTATAATTAATATTTAATATATTTTTATATTGTATAAATTAGATTAACATACATATATATTGCAATATATAATTAATATATAATATACGTTTTATATAATACAAATTTAATTATATATAAAATGATATATAATTATATTATCATTATATATTGAAATCTATAATAAAAAATATTAAATATAAATATTAAATTATTATAATAACTATTTAATATAATTTTAGATAGCATAAATTAAAGTATAAATTAAATTAACATATAAAAATTAATAGCTAATTTATTTATTTATATATGCTCTTTAACTCTATTATTTATTATTATATTATTTAATATATATAATATTATATTTATATTTAAATTATATAATATAAATAATGTATTGATCTAATAGATACAAATTATTTATATGTTTATATCAAATATTATTATAAAAATAATCTTATATTAGAAGATCAATTAGGGAAAAATTTGATCTATTTATTGTATTCATTTGTGTAGTACATGAGGTGAATTGGTTAGCCATTTAGAAAATGATATTGTCATGAGATATATTTAAATAAACACCCAACGTTCAAAATAGCATACATATATTATTGTAGAAATAATGAAATTTCTACAATGTAAAAATTATCTTAATTAAAATAAAATAAAATAAACTCTATAGAAGAGATAAAGACAACCCAAAATAAGCTTGTAATCACAAGCCAATACGACCACCAAACCCAAGAGGTTTAGACAACAATTAGTGCATGTCTCTATTGAAACCATCTAATGTTGCTATGTCTCAATGCAGTTTCCACAACTTGTGCAATTGAGCTTCCTCTATTCAAATTCCATCAATCTTCCTTTTCTACCTGAGGAATTATAGTTAGAAAAAGGTTGTAAAGTTGAATGCAAAGGCAACAATGGGCTTTGAAACATTTATTGAGGTGTTGCTCTCAATATAATTGCCTCTGGTTGGAGTTTTTCTCAGATATGACTGTGGAGTATGTGTTTACCTTTCTCATTTATTGTGGCTCCATTTTTCTCATATAATGACAGCTTGGACTGAAATCTCACCGTTCTCACAATGAAATATGCCTATCCTAAGGTTGGTCATCCTCCTACATCAATTTCCCCCTTAATGTTCTTTTGTCTTCTAGTAATAACAAGACTGATAGACGAAGACCAAGTTTGTTCAGATGAGGATAGAGTTGCAAGAATGGAAGTTTGAAGCATGTCATAATCATTTGTGTGGGGTAAAGTTAAACAAGGGTGGCCACTATATTAAAAGAAAACAATAAATCATCTTAGGTTTGATGGCATCTTGAACAACTAAAACATCTCATGTAGCAATTGCAAAGGTAATCTTGCAACAAAGGTTTTACTTTGTGCCCAAGTAGAATGCTAGGCAATAAGAACTATTGGGTTAATTTGCACAGGCCTTGGATTGTCCAAGGTATTCAAGCCACCTCGAGAGGCCAAATTAATTATGTTCCAATTTGAGGCTTAAAGTGAAGTGAAACTCATGCATCCCTCCCTAAGCCAATCTTTATATTAGGGTTAAGTGGGAAAGCAGGGGGCAAAGGGTGTCCTCTAAACCAAGAGGGTTTCGGTACCCTTTAACCCTGAAAAGGATATTTATTAGAGCCTCTTGAATATTCAGAACCTTGACATCCTTGACCCCTACCACATGGATTTTGGTCCTGCTGAAAAAAAATCCTTCCACTCCAACCAAACATTCTCAAAACTACACAAGATCATTCAACAAATTGATTAGTAACATTGCTAAAAGAGTTTGTAGAGGTGAACCTTGAAGTCCAAAACATAAACACTCTATGACAAGTCAAGCAAAGAATATGCACGTTTATCACAAAGTATACCATATAACTCGAAAGCATAAAACTAATAATTTTGAGATTAAAAGAAACTTAACAAATACAACTCCAAAGAAAAACATATATCATTACAGGGTTTCAACTTAATCAAATGATTTGCAAGGCAACAAAAATGAGAACACCATTCAAAATAATTGAGCTAGACCCAAAACAAGGTATCTTCGCAAGAACATTGTCCCTGTCTAAAATGATGGAAATGATTTGCATCTCTCACAACAATTTCTCTTGCAACTATCTTGGAGATAAATTTTGTTGCAGTGTGGCAATCAATGCATACTCAAATGTTCTTAACAACTCTAATAATTGTTCTAGGGTGTTGTTTAACAAACCAAATGAAATTGCCAACCTTTTGCTATGGTGGTAGAGAAATAATTATTTTTCCTCCTCTTTCATAGCATTAAGCAAATGCCTTGAATCTGGAGAATACCCTGCCGCCTTCATCTCCCAAGTCTAGTCTCTCCAACTTTGCATAGATCTCCTATGTTTGTGGATGTGATCTATCTCCTACACAAAAAACACGTACCATTTTATGGCCTTCAATCCAACTACATTCAGGGATTTTTTTAATTCCTCATCTTTCATCAATTTCCTTGCCATTTGGACCTCAGCCCACCTACCCACTTCTGCATAGATGTTTGAGAGAAGAACATATCTCGCAACATTTTTATGATCCAAATCAAAAAGCATTATTTCTGTAAATACTCCTAAGCCTATATTCATATGCAATCTATAGGCACCCAAAAAACACATCCACACAAGCACCAAAGGTTTAACTAGCGTCTCAATGATAAAGTGTAGTGACTTCAAGATACTCAGCCTAAGCAAGAAGGTCAACCATGCAAACATAATGATTAAGTGTAAGTGTAATGCAATAAGAGTTACTCATGTGATTGAAGTATGTACAACCCTCATCCACTAAACCTGCATTGTTGCATGCATATAGAACACAAGCAAAGCTTACAATGTTTGGATATGTTCCAGAGTGTTGTATTAATTCAAAGATTTTGAGAGCATTCTTGCAAAATCCATGTTGTGCATATCCTACAATCATTGCATTCCATGAGATGACATCTCTTTGGTGCATTTTGTCAAACAGTTCTAGGACAGTTGCAACTACAACATCTGATAGAATTCCTCTATTATTTATGCCTTGATGGATGTCCATACCCTATTCCAATGCTCCTATTTTGGCACGGGAAGGGAGAAGGCTGGCAAAATTTGTGGAGTCTGGCTTTACACCTGCCAATTGCATTTGCTTGAAAGTTTCTAAAACTTTAAAAAAAATCCATTTTGTGCATATCCTGCAATCATGAGATAACCTCTCTTTGAGGCATTTTGTCAAACAGTTCACGTGCCCTTTCTTTGCTTCCACATTTTCCATACATGTCTAATAGAGAAATTCCAACTATAATTTCTTAAAAAATCCTCCTTTCATGATGTTTTGATGGATGTCCCTACCCTGTTCCAAAGCTCCCATTTTGGCACAGGTAGGGAGGATACTGGCAAAGGTTGTGGAATTTCGCTTTACACTTGCCAATTGCATTTGCTTGAAAGTTTCTATAGCCTTTTCAACAAATCCATTTTTTACATATCCTACAATCATTGCAATCCATGAGATTCATCTTTTTCAGGTATTTTGTCAAATGGTTCACGTGCCTTGTTAATGCTTCCACTTTTTGAATGCATGTCTAATAGGGCAGTTGCAACTCTAATATCTGACCGAGGAGCGAAAACTTGACAAAGAAAATCTATGCAAATTTGAATTGATTTTAGTGATTCAACAGAGATCCAAGATACCAAATGACTTTCAACTTAACTGCATATTAGGACCTGAAATTTTCATTGATTTGAATGTAAAGAACAATGTAACCACAAGGATCATACATTTGCCGATAGACTTCAACACAATCCTTAACAGTACAAAAACTCAAACTAAAAGTTCACTGCCTCTCCACATCAGAATGTTTAAGAATGAAATCAAAATCCAAAATCTGCATTCCTCCAAAAAAATGAAAAATCCCCCCTTAACCAGATTGCAAGTGACGGTGAAATACATAATTTGGCATAAATCGTGCATGGCTTGAAATCTAGAAAATAAAAATATTACCTACAATTTACTACCATGTTGTTTTAAGGTAATACTTCTTAGCTATATATAAAACAAATTGTCACAAGGTTGTGCATGCATACAACATGATGACAAAAGCACAAAATTGCATTATATTTCATAGAGATCGGAAGTAAAACAAAAAACAAGACATAAGATTGAATGTATTATTGTCAATCTTATTTAAAGAAGGATAAAAAAAATAGCAAAATTTGATTTTGTTTGAAAGGTCATAATGAAATAGAGATCATATAAGCATACAAAATTCAAAAACAACAAAATTGTTTGTTTACATATAAATTTTTTTTAGTCCACTATGATAGATGGTTTGTCAATGTGCAATATACATAACTAATAAAGTGGTCATTGTTTAACAATGTTGACAATGGAATTGTTTACAAACAATGTTAGAATTCTATGCATTTGGAATCTACATAAAAGAAATACTATGGGTGAAATTTCATCTCTATATTGCTCATATGTAATCTCTATAAGTTTTAGAAAGCTTTGTTCAAGGAGGTCTCCATTTAAACAACAACCAATGTTTCCTTATTGCCTATGTAGTGCGCAAGTTAGATTGTGATGGTAGGATAGTTGGGTGGCTCTTTTGCATTATGTCCAATTGGCAGAACATTTTTCAACAAACTTGTCAAATAGCATCGATCAATGACATGTATTGCACAAGCTTCATAGGGGGGCAAGTGGACATTCATTGCCTTGAGTGTTCCAAGTACCTATGAATAGAAATTACTTGTTATATATTTTATAGAGTATTGAAATAATGCAATAGTTATGTCAAATAAATATAGAATTAGAATTATGATTTTTTGTGTTCTTTTCTGAATGTTGCATCTAGCAAGGGTTTGCAAGTGTGATTTTGTGCATTAATCATTGAGCTCCTCCAAAAATGTAGATTGTGTTGTTCATATAACATTTGTGCCTCTTGAGCCACTTCTAACAACACTTTTGAAAAGAGGGTCATTTTTGTTGTGGAAAACATTTATTGTAAGTATGCACATAATTTTGTGTTGGTGTTTGGAATAAAAACCTACAAAAAAATGTTAATTCATATAGGAAGTTTCATAAGTAAAGATGAATATGAAAATTAAAATATGAATGGTTAGATATATACAGTAGCCATGTCTTTTTAGAGATCATCATCTTTGACATGCACTTCATGCTAGTTTTTATTCGAATGGTAAGATGTACTTATTACTCCAAAGGAACCAATTGAATAGTTGCATTCTGCTTCTACTAGTCAAGAGATAGTAAAGTTTGGAGTTAATCTATGTTGATTGTAAATAGGTGGCATGGTTCCAACTATGCTTCTAGTGGTTAAGACAAGGAAACAATCTACATCACCTCTTTCATATTGAATTTTCGATTTGATTAATATTTTGGTAACGTGAATGTTGGATCCAACTGACATACAGGGTAGGAATGCATTCATCAAATTATTTCTAATGTTTATGTAGTTATTGTCATTTTCTCATTACAGTCTACGAGGTCAACATGTACAATTTTGCTTCTTTGAATATTGGTGTACTTGGTAGATGTAGGACCATATACAACAAGTATATCTTCAAATACAAAACCAATTCCTCTTGTGCAAAGCTCCAATATTATACTAGGATTTGGAGTTGTTGAAATTAGCATGTTAAAGTGAATTATGTAGTTAATTGTATGTAGTAAATATGTAATATGCATGATATTGTTATCAAAATTTAATTATGTAGTTTTACGAGTCAAACTCATTGATCCATGTTTCATGAGTAGTGATTCACAAGAATCCATCTCTCATGATAATGTATGTTCCATTAGAATTCATTGCATCTAGGTGATGCTCATAGAGATGAAGCATTGGGTGTTTCTAGGAGATCACCCATCCCAATACTACTCCAACTCATGCATACTTAATAATGGAGTTTTCCCCAAGGTTAAGCCCACTTAGCTTGTAACCCCATTTACAAAACCTTCAACAAGTGTTGTTCCTTATGAACCATTCATTATAGAACCCCTTTAGCTCATCAATTGATAAGTAAGAGGTATTTTCCACAATGTGTCAAATAGCTCGTACTTATCAATGTAATATAATATACTTATCAAATAACTCCCACTTATCAATGTAATATACTTGCTAACGTTCTAGAATAAAAAATGCATATTATTCTAAATTATGTGAATATTAATTATAGATTTTCCACTATGTATGTTGGTGATTCTAGACATGTATGAAAAATATAGAAGCATATACAAAACAATTTAATAAAGTTTGTTATTAAAGAGGACTATAACAAATCAATACCTTTCTTTGCTTTGGCTACTTTGTGTGTTCAATTTGCTAGGAGATGTGTTTTTTGGTTCGATGTTTTCTAAACGGCTTCAACAAAAAAAATAAAAAATTGCAAGTCATAAGATTTGTCAAAACACCATTTACGTTTCAATTAATTTGGAATAATTTATATGTCTTTCCATTTTGTTGAGTTCTTGTATAGCTATAGACAATGGTGTAGCATGATCTTTTCTTGTGATTTGCATGTTTTTGACAAATTTGTAAAATAGAAACATTTTTACTTGTCTAGTTCTCTAGTTGTCAAACATTGTTTTGCAATTATATTCAAATATATATTTAATACATTTAGATATTTTTTTCTACTAGATTAGTGTCTAGTAAAATACCCTTTCTCTATCATATTATTGGTTATATGGAAAGTAGCTGATGGAGTGTTGTTTTTTTTGCTTCATGTTGAATTGCCTTTAACAAAACAAATATGTTAGTCAAATGTGATTTTTTAAAGATTTTGTTAAAGAAAGTAAATTATTTTTATTGTTTGGATAATTTACTCTTTTGTGTGGCATGTTTTTTTTGTAGATATTGAACTAGATGATGTGTCTTGCTCGATATTCATGTTTTTAAGTCACTTGTAAAATAATGTTTATATTATTTTTTTTCATATGAATTATGGTCTTGAATATAGTATGAATAATGAGTTATAGTACTATATTTTGACTGAGAGTTAATATAAGTAGACAATCAAAACTTTTTTATGTCAATTTCCCCTACATATTTACCTTTTGGAAAATGCATGGCATGACTAGACGATATTGTGAACATGAAATAGAAAAGTGTCATAATTAGTCCAATATGATTTCAATCTTTGAACTTTTGTTGTATGTGCATAATTATTTGTCCAGACATGATCAATAATGAGTCTTGACAAAGGTTTTGTGTTTTCAAGTAACAAGTCCAAGTTATGTATTTGCAAATTCTCTTTTAACATTTCTAGTTTTTTTGAGGAGGTGGACATGTCAATGTTGAAGTCACCTACATTGTAAATAAGGCTTTCAGTAGAAGGAATTTTCATCGAATTATTAAAAATTATTATGATATTTGTAAATGTTGCTCATCCAGTAAGCATGTAAATTACAAATATAAAGAGTTTGTTTAGTAAAAATCAATGTAGTCAATATTGCTTCAACATTATCTTCTATTAGTGGTATTGCATTTGATATTTCTAAATTTTATTTTTATGTAGGCCATTATCCCATGTACATGGTATGCTAAAAACAATATGTAATCTGGTAATGCATTATTTGTTATTGGTGTTTTCAAATATGCCTCTTGGAGACAACAATGTCAAATGACATTAAATATTTGTCATTTACAATGTCTTTTTAATGTGGTTGGAAATGATGAGTGTTCAATGTAGATATGGAAATGCATAATTTTTGACTTTCATAATGATGTCATTTTGAAGATTCCACTAAGCTATTATTTCTAGTCACATCAGTTCTTCTATGATTTTTGTTTTTATCTCTTTTTTTGTTCTTAGAGGGTTTAACAAAAATAATATTTCAATGCTTGATGTACTAGAAAGAGTTGTGTAAGTTAACCCATGTTGGTGTACACCTAAGGGTTCAAATGCAAGGCCATGAATTGTAAGCCCTTGTGATCTATGTATTGTTTGAGCACATGCTAATTGCATTGGAAATTGCTTTCTAACAATATTCTTTTATTGTGCACTTAGTTTTAGGATTGGTTTTATAACTCAAAGTATTAGTGCACATCCATTGTCAATGTACGTTTGGTTAAAATGCGATATTTTTGTAGCTTGATATTTTCCAATATGACAATCATTGAATTCAATCCATATAATGTCCATGTTTTTGATAAAGGGAAAAATAGATTTTGAAGGGACCCAGAACCCTTATACAAAAAAAGCAAGGCTGCAGAAAAGACAACAAGTAGCCAGCGGAAAAGATCGGCTCCAAAACAAGACCAATCAAGATTTACAATTTACACTTTTCTTGTGGGAGAGGAGAATCATGTCGAAAGAAGGCTTAGAGGATTTATCTTTTTTTCCTTTAATTGTGATCCAACCTTCTTCCACTTGCATCGCTTTACCATGCCAAACCAACTCACTACTTTCATGAGTATGAAAGCCAGCAGCTAGTAAATTTGGAGATTCGTCATGATTCCTTTGCGCAGATAAAGACTTTACAGAAGAACTGCCAGAAAGGTAAGCCGAAGCACAATCACCTATAGTGGCAATCTTAGACTCAATAGGGAAAGCCCTAGTGTCCCCGCCAGTTGAGACGATAGGAGGGGGCGTCCCTAGACCCAGTGAATCAGAAGCGACCACTTCTGAAAAACTCTTATTCTGATCAGCTTTCTTCTCAACTGTATAATGCTGTTGAGAGGCACCTTTCCACCAAGTAGCTATCTTAGATTTTTTCTCAAATCCGCAATGTTGTGTATATGATTTGAATATTCCATTTGATCCATTTACAAGACAATCCTATGTATCCAAGTTTCCACCATGAATTTCAACCAATATGTCTATTTTTAATAAAATTTGGTCTGTTATATTTGTATAACACTCATAGAATTATTCTACATTAGAAGAGTTGTCATGTTCATCAATTGCATTGATTGTGATTAGTTGTCCATGTAGGGATAATGATATCTTTTGGTTGTGTTCATTGCCATCTTTTCTCTTGTAAAAAGGAAATTGGAATGTTGGGTTTGTAGGTGTAGAGCGTAAGCATTTGTTATTTAAGTATGCTATGCCATTGTCTATTTGATAACTTGTTCATATTATGTTAAGAACATTGAAAAAGATTTTGTTTTTTTTATCTCATTTTTGTTTGTAATATATAGCATTTGATGTTTTGTTCCCAAAAATCATATGGTACTAGCTTAGTATTTATTTTAAGATTTTGAAACACTAGACAATCATGTATAGGTTCTACTTGGTAGAAATCACCAAAAAAATAATGTCTAAACCACCTAAATGTTTAGTAAGTTTTTGCATTATGCCACAAAATATTTTTATCTATCTATCATAACATTCTTACTCCCCTCTAATTCTGGGGTTGTCTAAGTCCTTGTTTGTGTTCCAACAACTGTCTATTAGTTGTTTCTGTGTGTGGTTTGTCCTCTTTTCATAGTTCATTCCTAGTTTGAACTAGCTTCTTTTTTTGGCCCTTTGGGCTTTTTGTGTAAAGGGTACAACACCCTGTAAATTTTGCTTATCTTATCAAAAACATTCTTGCTCAAAATAATGAGATTTCATCTATAATAATAATATGCAATTGTTGATACTCTTTTGTCAATGTATCTAATCTATCTGAGCTCAATGGAATCAAAATGGATTTGTTAAATGGTATGAAGAGTGCAAAGCACAAGGTTATGCCTCTAATATTATAAGAAGCTTTGCATATGTATGCAAGTAACAAGCCCTTTATCTTATCTGGGTCACTATCATTTGAATTATTATATATACGAAGTAGGCCTTGGTATATTAATTTAGCAATGAATGTTTTCCCGGTGCCAACACCTCTGGTTAAAAGCAAATGCAATGTTTCAAGTATTTTTTGTTGTTTTTTTATTAGTATGTCCTTCACTATAGCTTGTTGCTCTTTATTTAACATTCTTCGAACATTATAATACTCTTTGTTTTCACGCAAGTATGGATGTTTAGATATTTCAAATGTTTTTCTCATTTATTTGTTATAGATATTAAGTTTTTGTATCCAATTCTAATTGCAAGTTGTATTTAGTATTTAAGTTTTTAACAATGTTTTTATCTTACATGTTCTTTAATTTCAATGTTGACATCATTAATAGCATTTTTTATCTCATAGTTCATTTGTATTAAATGTATACTTTACTTGGTTAAGTTGTATTATTTTCCATTGCTTACAAAAATATTTTTCCATGTTGTGAAGCCTTCTTTCAATATTTTCATCTATGGAAAATGGAACATATAGTAAGAGTTTCTCCATGTAATAGTGTTCAATGTCAATATTATTTTATTTAATAAACCAAATATTTTGTGGTCTACTTCTTCATTTTAATTTTCTCTTTTCTATTGTGTATTCTCAATTTTTTTTTAATAAAACAAACATTTGTCAATGTTTTAGGTCATGTAATATAATGGTCAATCAACTTTTACAAGAAACATTTTGTGATTCATTTGGTTCATTTTTAAGTTGTTTAGAGCTTTTTGAGACAAATGTACGGTTCTTAGCAACTGATGTATCTATGAATCTACATCTCCTTCAACTATAGTTAAGAGGAAGTGAAAGCACAATATGTGTAGCTTGTTGAGTAGACATTTTTTGTAGGTTAAGGAATTTCCAAGCTTTATTATCATTTTTATTGCATCAATGTTATGTTATTTATGGTTTGTGTGTATCTTGTTAAATGTATTTGTTATTGATTTATTACTTTTTGTCATGTACGAGCTACAATACATTGTCTCAACATATGCATTTAGAACAAATTATGCATTTGTGTTTGCTTGTCATAGATGTTGAATGTGTTTTGAAAATGTATTGTTCCATGTGTGAGTTGGCTTTCTTTTAAAAAATATTGTCAATCTAAGCAATGTAGACCATATGGCTAATACAAGTTTCTTCTTCATTCATTCCTATGTTTGCTAAGAAATCTTAAAAGGATATATATCAATCATAATTTGAACATTCTAAAGTAGATCTGAGTTTTTCAGTGATACACATGTTTGTTTTTGTTAGTGCATGGTTCAAGTATTATTGTTGTTTTCATTGGTGGCTGTGAAAAACCAAAGTGACATTTTTTTGTTGTCTTTGTGCACTGTCTAGTATGGTGATGTATATGTAATTTAGCTATGTATTCCTCCAAACTTTTTGTATTGCAAGTTAGATATTTGTCTACAAATTTTTGATGCTAGTATAGATATCTTTTCTATAAATTTGTGCATCTTTAACTCATAGTATGAAGTGGTCATGTTCATTTCCTCAATTTTATAACTCTATAACTAAGAAGTAGGAATACCTTTTTGAAAAATTGTTTCATTTGAACATATTAGTTATTTTGTTGAATTAATTATATGTTCATAATAGCGAATACAAGTCATTGGATCCTTTTTAATCAAATAGAAAATGTCAATCTCATTAAGTATTTCAATTTGGCTTTTTGTTGATTTTCTATGATGTGATATGTATAATTCTTTCAATGTTTTTGTTAGTGTCCCAATTTTTCACTACGCTAGTGAATGTAACAAAAAATGTTGGTCGTCCTAACTATCGTATCATTGCAAAAACTTTATTCTTTAGATGTTGTAAATAGTCTGACAAATTTCTTATTTTTTAAAACTCTACAAATCTAATATCTGGTTGCAATATTTTTTCAAGGTTTGATTTGTGTTTGACATCTTTTGCTAGCAATTTTCTACCTTTTAATTTTCCTTTGTGAATTCTTATCCATATTGTAGAAAAAACTTGGCCAACTAGAATTTTGATGGTTTTGAAAAATAAGTTAGTGGTATGATAAGAAAATGTTTGATTTGAATTTTTTAATTCCCATTGTGTAATTTTTTGGTATGAATTTTTTTTTTCAATATTTTCATCATGTGGTTCTCCAAAAAATAGTGTTACAAAATTCATCTCTTTTGCATATTTTTCTTAAAATATTTTAAGAGGTTGTTTTCCTTTTGCTAATGTTATTTTGATGATTTTGTAATCTATACAATGTATAGTTCTTGACTCGATAAATCGATGGATCAAGGTGTCTATCTCCATTTCCATGTAATTATTGATGTTATTGTCATTGTCACTATCACTTGATGAGGACTCAATAATTGCAATGTGTTCTTGTAATGACACATTTTTTGTTCAATTTCAAATTTTGCATTTTGTGTAACTTTGTTTTACACAACACATTTAGAGCATTCATAATAATTTTTTATCACACTTTGCCTTTTTGATATGCATTTGCATATTGTAAGTGTCTCTTCAATACAATAGCAATTGTGCATGTTTCATTGTTTGAGTGTGGCAAAACTGTTTATATAATATTCATGTTGGTTGGCACATTGATAATAGTTCCATTTAGTCCAATTTGAGATCTTTTGTCCTAGTTGCAAAATTTGTACAAACGCAATTTGAAGGGACACTCACCTTCCTTCAAGTTTTGAAAGTGTATTGTGTATTGTCGTGGATTGTTTGTTTTAATTTGTTTGGTGTTGCATAATTGGTTTTTTGTTTTGTTGCAATTGTTGGTTACAAAAGTTGTATATCTTGTTTCCAAACAATTCTTGTGTTCATAGCAAAAGTTGCTCACATGTTTCTATTGCCTTTTGACTTAAATTTATTACATTTTTTTAAAAATTGTTTGGCCAAAAATTGCAGACAAATGTTTAGGTGTGTCGTCTATTTTTTCCATGTAAAATTCTATTGGTGTCTCTTTTTTTTAGTTTTGTATGCCATGAATTTTAGTTTATTTACGCACTTATTTTATTTTATGAAGCAAGTTATGAGAAATTCTAGTGAAGCCATTTGTGTGTTGTGTAGAGTTACTAGTTTCTACATGTTTAGTGTTTTAAATGGATTGTTTCAATTTGTGCATACCAATCTTTTGTTTTCCTTCAATCATTGATAGTTTTTATGATTGTTCTACATGTAAATGTCATTTGTCTTTATCATCTCCGCTCCACATAGCTTATAGTGTGTATGCATGTCACTGACTCTATAACACGTGATGTTGTATGCTTTTATTGGCTTGACACATTTTCAATATAATTTGAAAGACATGTTATTGTTTCTTGACCAAAATTTTATTTTAATTTGCAAAATGTAAGATATCCATTCAAAAAAAAATCACACCCTCTAATTCTACTTTGTTCAACTGGGTCTCAAAATTTTGCAATAAATATTTCCTAGTTTGTCACACCATAATTAATAATCAAGTTATAGTTGAGACAAGTTTGAAGGCAATATTTTGCTACTCTGTCTCCATTTAGTATTGCATTGCAAAAGTATTGAGCCATGCATCGTCTACGACATTGGTTGTCATATTCCTTGTTTGTGAAATAACAATAGTATTGAAAAGGCTGTCACCATAGTTTGGTATTGATAATGCATTTTTGTATAATTTGAGCATTGTATCTATTGAATTTTCCTATACAAAATAATTTTATGAATTTAATTTTGTTTTTTATTTTTATATTGATGAATTTGTTGTTTAGATGGGTTTTTTTTTTGATACAAGTGGTTCAAAATGTCTATGAGTAGGATTTTGATCATGGAACATAATAGAATATGTAGTTATTTGTGAACTTCCATTGAAATATAAGTACTTTCTTTTTCTTGTTAAATACCAAATACATATTTGAATATCTAATCATTGTCTAGCCATTTAATACAAAATAAGTCTAACTATAGATAGTCACATACATCACAAATATGTACTAACATTGTTAAATCCATACAATTCATATAATGTTTGGGTCTCTAGTTCATTTTTATGTCAAACTAAAGCTTCAAGATCATTTCTTGCTAAACAATTTAGAAAATGTTCGATTGTTCCATTTCATAGTTCAATAGATGTGTACTGCATATGTTGTGTAGAGTCAAAAAGGAAATTACCTTCGTTGTATGCAAATGGGATTATTTTAAACATGTTATCATTTTACAATACTATGTCAATTAACATATCTTCATGTGTATTCACTGGTTCATATTTCTCTACATCTATGATACTATCCAATCCAAAATCTAATGTTGTTAATGTATATTTACACAAATTGGACATTAAATTTATTGAATTATCCTCTGCAATTTTTTTTTGAGTTGCACATCATTCTCAAGTTTCAAATCGTTAATACATAACTTGCTCTTTCTTCGATTGAAGCTCAATTAAAGTTACAAATTATCGACCAAGGTTGAGATCCCAACCGCAAACAAGTATTACCCTATAAATTTTCAGTTTTGTGAAAAAAATTATTGAATACAGTAATTCCAGAAATTTTCAACATTAAAAAATCAACAAAGCGTCAAGATGAAAATTGCTCGACGAGAACCACACTTAACCTCCCCTCCCCATCGTAAAAGACACCAATGCACGCATTTTGATTAGCAGATAAAAGCAGCAAAAAGATTGAAATTATAAAAAGGGCGGGCATACAATAAAAGGCTAAAACAACATTGTTGCTAGTTCCTCGGTCCTTTCATAAAAAGACAGGAATGGTTGATAATATTTAGATTGCCAATGGTTCATTTTCTTTCAATAAGCAAATTTATTCGAGAAGGTTACTTCAATTATTCTCATTAAAAAATTTGAATGAGATTTTCTATTAGAGCAATTCCTTCACGTAAAGAGTAAACGTTGCTAATACATATAAGGTTGGCAAACAAAGTTCAAACAGCTCTGATGCATAACTTAAGATTGAATTGAGTGAATTTCTTTTTCAACCAAAAAATTCTAGAAACATTCATTGCCAATTTTTGAACCCAACAAAAAATTCATGTACACCAAAGGTATTCAGAGACAGAACCTGCTAGACTCTACCTTATAGCTTAATATAAACTGTTACACATTTTCGACCTTCAAATCCATAATGCTCTCCACATCATACACTTCATAAGAATAAATTTGTGATACAACAGTATCAAAATCTTAAGCCAGTATTGAACTGATACCTATTTATAGCAGATTGCCCTGAGACACCAGCAGAAGAAGCCCCAGATCCATAATTGGATCTAGTACTAGCAAAACCTGAGTTCTGTTGCTCCAGTCCAGAGCCATATACATTGGACGATGGCACTGCAGATGCACCAGAGCCATATACTGATGTATCACTGGAACGCATGTTACCTGGCCTTAAATTTAGCATATATCGATCATGGCCTCTTCTGCCATTCCAATTATTTGGATCAGACGACCAATTAGAACCATACATTGATGAACTAATGTTCAAATTATCACCGCCAAGAGTTGAGGTGTTTGATTCAGGGCCCCTCTCATAATTAGTTTTCAGCAGACTGCCTGAGGAGTTTCCTGCAGCACTAATATCATATGTGGATGATCCAAGTGAACTTTTATCCACACCACCAAATGTTGGTGTACAACTTTGAAGACCTCTACCATCATAATTAACTTGTGCTGATGAGACTGCACGAGCACCAACTATTGCACTAGTTCCATAAAATGATGGTCCTACAGGGTTTATATTACTAAAACCAGACGCTGTGGGGTAGCTATCAGAACCTCTTCTCTCACTGGTTTTAGTCACAGTGGGTGATGGTGTCACAAAAGATCCCGTATGACCACTTCCAAACATTGATGACCTCAGAGCACTTCTATTATCACCATGATAAGATGATAGGTAAAGATTGTCCCTATAAATCCCATGATTACTCTGAAATAAACCAGCTTTGTGAGGGACCTTTCCCTTGTCACCAGCAGTACTATTCATTTCCCGTTCTGAATCATATTTTACTCTCTGTGATAGCCTATATAGCCCTAAATCTGCTGGACCCTGAGACCCAAAAAATTCTGCATTGTCTCTGAGAGGCTCAGAAGAGCGTGGCCTTTTAAGTCGTTCCTTTTCAATGGCATCACTTTTCTTGTCAGACTTAGGTTCAGCAGCTTTCTTCTCCTTCTCTAGCGTACTTAGCATCATCTTCTCTGCTGTGGATGCAGCAGCTTTTTTCTCTGTACTATCTACACCAGCATCCTTCCCTGCTTTATCTGCAGCAGCTTTCTTATCGAGTTTATTTCTCTTTTTCTTCAATTTGTGTTCAGTTTTACCCGTTCTTATCTCTCTAACTTGTTGCAATCTCTGGAGTTTATTTTGCAAATCATCTAGCGGAAACATTTCTTCCAGTTTATATTCTTTAACAAACTTGATGACTGCGATTATGGTATCAACCTCCCTGTTTGTTGAATTAAGCTGCAAACAGAAACCCAATAAAAGCATACATAAATACAACAATTTGCCATCTCACAGAATATAAGTATTAAGAAGTGATCCCTTTTCAGTCATTAAAACCGAAGATAGGCAAAACAAACCAGAGAAGATGTTGAGCCCGCTCCCTTCTTTACCATCTCCTTTACGGCTTTATCTGTATCTTCCAAATATGCTTTCAACAAATCTGTCAGCTTCACTTTATCCATTATGCCAAATGCATGGGCATATCTGCTGGCTTCTATCCACTTGCCATTTTTTGAAAGCTTGTCCACAAAATCTGCATAAATACCAAACCTCTATCAGACATTCATTCACAAGAATGGACCTCACAGCTCCTCTAGATGAACTGCAATTTATGATTATTGTGTTTTACTTCCCTAACATAATCTTCAAAACAAAATGAGGAAATTAAAGAATTTTATAAATGGTAACCGTCTGTCAAAATCCTAAATCAAAACCTTACACCCAGCTGGCATCTAAGGACCACTCCCCCACCCCTTTTTTTTTATTCTTATTAACGAATGGGCACCCCACTTGGAGATCATAAAGTCTCTTTTAAGCTTTTGAAGAAGCCTGAAGTTTAGATACATTTTATGATCTGTAGCATAGTTACAAAAACCAGAGAACTCACAGAAGCATTGAGTTCTCATGTATTAAAATGCCAATTGAGAAACCCTGCCATGGACTCATCACGAAGACAGCACAAGTTTGGTATGCAATCTCACAATGAGTACTTGCCAAGTCAGCAGGTCAGACCCACCTGGCATGACAGAAACACAGGATGTGGCCTGAATACAGGATAAACACGGTTTTTTGGTCTTGAAAACCTCAATCCAACCTTCATTCTTCTCAAAATACATCTGAAATCTTCCTTGTGCAATTTAAGAAGCAATTTTTCTGCAATTTTCATTTTTCTTCTGTTTTTTTCCAAGCATTTCTAGAAATATTTTATATTTATAAAACCTTTTTTTTTCAGTTAGGGGAGGGTTTATGGAATAAAAATGCTGTCCTTGTTTAAATCATTAATGTTCATTCAACTCTAATATGAATTCAACTTAGCATTGTTTTTATTTAAAAATGCTATTTTTAATTTAAAACACTGCTTTTTTATTTAAACAATTTTTTCTAGTTTAAAATGCTGCAATTAATTTTTTATTTTTTATTTTCTGATTTTACTAATGTTAGGCTTTGCACTTAGCATCCAATAGCATTAGGAAGTGGAAGCCATCTTGTTGGAGGAAAGGATGCTGCTTGGAAGCATAGTGTACCATGACCAACCATAGGACCAACCACAGTAATTGTTATTTGCAACTATTGGGGCTGAAGATGAGTGTAGGCACCAATCACTTCAGTTACCACCTTGCATGCATTGCTAGCTGCTATGTGAAGTTGTATCTCAATGGTAAGACAGAGGGAAAACAAGAGATGAATGCAGCTCTTGCATTGATGGAACAAAAAAATGACGAAGACAAACAAAACCATTACAGCAGTGATGAATCCTAACACAGCACAAGAAATAGAGGTAACATGACAAAGATTGTTGGCGCCATTCATATTCCACAGATTCATGGCACATCCCCTTCATCAAGCTCAAGCAATATCCAGTCACTTAAGATTGTTTTTTTTTCCAAAAAACATGTCAAGATTGCAGCCTTGGCTTGAAAGTACGTCTTGGAACAAAGACAAGCACGAGGAACAATTTTCCTTTCAGTGTGGCAAAAAAACCATATTGGAAGAATTTGGTCATGGGCTTAACAATTGTGAGAAAAAGGTACAGGGTGCCTACTCCACATGACATAAGTAAGTTTTTCCTCATAAAACTAGTGGCAAATCCAAAAACAATGGAGAAAAGCAAAGGAGGTAGTGATGCACATATGGATGCACCATATTATCAGATGGATGAACAAATGGAAGGAATCATACACTTGTCAATTTTCCAACAGCTTCAAAGGAAGAGATGGTGCTCTTCAAGTCTATAGATGGCTCAGACAAAATTAAAAATGCAAAGAATGTGAGTCTAATTTTCAAGGAGATTGTGTTAGAGGTGGGGTGGAAAATGTGCCGGCACTCAACACTTTTTAAATCCCCTTGAGCTGCCCATTGTTTAGATCTTTAATTGAAGGATATACATGATCTTGATTGAAAAAAACGTATGGTACAGAGAAACATCAACAAATACACCTTCAATCACCCTTCAATACTTAATTAGGGACAGATTACATCCAAGGGAAAAAACATGCACAAGTGGATGCAGCATGATCTGTAGCTAACTTCCTCACCTTGAAAAGCATTTGTAGTATAGTAACATCTTTTAAGAGGATGTTTCTAAACCAGCAATAGGTGGATTCTTCTTAATCAAAAAAAGCTAGTTGAGAGAGAAATGCAAAGACAAATTTTGATAATGTATTTGTGAAAAGAGCTGCAAAGATTATCAAGATAGCTTCAAATTTTATTTTAAATTTTAAATTGTATACTTTAATTTTGCTTTCTCTAAATCCTGATTACAAGTTATTGTTCAATTTTTTAAAATGAATTTTTCATTGCAACTTTAATTTGTTTGAAAGTGTTGGTCCTTTAGTAAGAGTTTTGTGCTTGGTGGATTGAGAATTGATGGATTGCATTTATGAGGCCATAGACAATGCCAAGGAGGCTATCCAAAACTATTACAAGGGAGATAGAACAAAATTTGAACCAATTTGGATCATTAATTGGAAGTGGAATAACCAGCTCCACCAACCCATTCATGTAGTGGGGTATTACCTCAACTCGCTATCCGAAACTATTACAAGGGAGATAGAACAAAATTTGAACCGATTTGGATCATTAATTGGTAGTGGAATAACCAGCTCCACCAACCCATTCATGTAGTGGGGTATTACCTTAACTCCAATTTTTTCTTTTTGATGGACTTCAAATATGTTTATGGTAAGGTTATGGAAGGCCTCTCAAAATACATTGACATAATGTCACCTAAGGTTGAGGTTAGGGACTTAATTATTCACTACTAGCAAATGTAGAAGCGGGCTAAGGGGAGGCTTTTTTCTTCAATACTAGCAAATTCAAAGGAGACCCATCCAAACACCAAAAAACAAAAAAAATAAGTATTCACTTCACTTCTTTTTATGTGTACAATTATTGCTTACTAATACTTACACACTTATGAATGTGTAAAGACCAGAACTAAAAGCATACAAAATAACAAACCCAAAAATACTACAGCAACAAATATTTTTATATTTTATTCAAACACACATACAACTTGAAATTCACTAATATTATAAAACTTAAAAATCTAAACATGCTAGCATAACACACATACAAATCTAAAACATTTCTAAATTTTCTAAGTTTCTCTGATTTCTCTGCTCCTTGAGAGTTTCTACAAGATGATCTAATTTGCAACACTTTAAGGGTGTCCAAATGGCACTAGTTGCTACGACAATATCACAAGCCTAGGAATGTAGATGATTTTCATTTTCAAATTTCTTAAGTCACTTTCTCTTTTCCTCCAAGTGTTGCCTATATACCCTATGCTTCCTCAATCATAAGCAATCCTAGTCTTCAACCAATGGCAATCTGACTAACAAACCCATCCTAATTTCACTAACCCTAACTGACTCATCCTCCTTGTTTCCTTATTTAATTGACCCTAACTGGTTCATCCCATTTACTTATTTAATTGACCCTAACTAATACATATACCTTATTTCATGATTTAACTGACCCTAACTAATCTTATGCTACTAGTCCACTCACTTGATGCTATTCCTATTCCTCCCACCTCGAATTCGCTTGCCCTCAAGCAAGTCAAAGTTGGGTGATCTAAAATGCCAACCAACTACCAATCTAAAGTTGTGCCATGCGCAATGTAGGCAGTCAAAGATCACAGCAAACACTTCAGATCTATGTCACCATATTCGACCGAATTTCATGTTGAAATTCGAAATTCGTCGAATTTCAAAAAAATGTTTCAAATTCGTCTAAATTCGACCAAATTCGGCAGTCAAACAAGGGCGTTGAAAATTTTCATAAAGCGATTTTTTTTTTAGGGTTTTTTTAAGGGTTTTTTTGTTATATCTCTGACGGCCGACATTTGATATTATTCATCTCTTTCTCGCGCGGCGTTGCAAGTCATTTCGTTTTTCACAGTTCGCGTCTTCAGATCTCTACTTCGGCTTTAACAGTGGCCGTCACTTGCGTCGGCGTCGGCTTTAACAGTGGCCGTCATTTGCGTCCCCCTGTAGGTTGCGGGCCTGCGGCCATCAACAACGATTTACTTCAACTTCGGTCTCCACAATCCGCGCCGTTTCTACAACGAAACAATCAACAACGTTTTGCTTCAACTTCGGTCTCCACAATCCGCGCGGGTTCCTCTGCAAATAATCCACAATCCGCGCCGTTTCTCAACGAAATCACCCGACCTCGGCCATCGAAAGAGGTAGAACGTAGAAGCTATTTTTTGTTTTTTTTAAATTTAGGGTTTATAATTTTATGCGAATGATTTTTACCTAAGTCACCAATATTATTATTATTAAATTTAGGGTTCCATAATTTTATGCGAATGATTTAATATTTTATTTTGTATTTAATAAATTAATATTATGTTTACAAATTACAGTTTACTTATTAGCAAATAATGTGTCCAAATCATTTTTATTGTAAATGTAAAATACGAAAATGTAAATTATATAAATATATTTATATTATTATAGACTTCAAAGTTTCAGTTATTAAGTTTATTAATATTTAGTATTTTTTTATTAATATTAAAAGCTTCTTAATATTTTAGTATTTTTATTATTTTATATTTTATAGATTTTAGGTACTGAAAATTATATTAATAAAATTATAGATTTCTAGTACTTATTATTTATTAATATTTAGTGTTTTCATTTTATTTTTATATTAATAAAAATATGTTAAATATATTTATGTTTATTAAAATTAAATTTAGTATTTTTTATTTTGTTTTTAGATTTAAAATAAGAAATCTATATATTTTGTCTCAATGTTGTTTGAAATAAAATTGTGGATGTTTTAACTTTTAAATATTAAATATTATTTTGTCATTCAAACATGCAGATTATGTCTCCCAAGAAATCAACTGCGGAAGCATGGAAATATGTCACTCGCAATGGAACTGACCTCAAATGCAACAGGTGTCAGAAACCTTTTATTGGCGGTTTAACAAGGGCAATGGACCATTTACTTGGTATTACAAATGGTGCAGGAGGAGGTGTTACAGCATGTCCTGACGTTACCCCACAAATGAGAGCTGCTTTAGAGAAAGAACAGTCCTCTTCAATTAGAGGAAAGATGATGAAAACACACAAAAAACAGAGAATTGAAGAGGATATGTCTCAATCTAGATTCTCAGCATCTATTATGTCTTCCTCTTCTGGTTTATCCAAACCGGTGAGGGCATCAACAGAGAGTGGAACATTGAAAAGCTTCTGGAAACCAGTAGAGAAACAGGAGGTGGATGATGCTGTAGCTGATTTGTTTTACACAAGTGCTATTCCATTCAATGTTGCAAGAAGTCCACATTTTCGTAATGCTGTTCACAAAATTGCAGAGTTTGGCAAAGGGTACACTCCCCCAGGTTCAGAGACTATCAGGACAACTCTTTTGCAGAGGTCAAAAGATAGAGTGACTGATAAACTAGCTACTATCAAATCCTCTTGGAGGAAAACAGGTTGCACTATATTGAGTGATGGATGGTCAGATATATGTCAAAGGCCATTGATAAATATTTTGGTGGCTTGTCCTGAAGGTGTTGTGTTTTTGAAAGTGATTGATGCCATGAACCACAAGAAAACTTCTGAGTACATTTTTCAAATATTAGAGGAAGCCATTCTTGAAATAGGGGTGGAAAATGTGGTTCAAGTGGTAACTGATAGTGCCGCAAATTGTGTGGGAGCTGGGAAGCTGATTGCAGATAAATACCCACAAATATATTGGAGCCCATGTGCAGCCCATTGTCTTGATTTGTTGCTTCATGACTTGGCTAAATTCCCATGGGTACATGAAGCTATTCACAGAGGAAGAGCAATTGCAAATTTCATAAGGAATCATCGTCTCACATTGAGTCTTTATAGGCGGCATGCATCCAGGGAGTTGTTGAGGCCTTGTGAAACAAGATTTGCTTCATTTTATATCACTTTGAAAAGAGTGGTTGAAGAAAAGGCAGCTTTGAGGTCTGTAATTTGTTCCAATGAATGGGAACACTCAGTGCTTTCTAAAGGTCCTAAGGGGAAGAACGTAGAGCAAATCATTCTGAATAGCAATTTCTGGGAAAGTGCAGCCAAGGTTTTACTCATATGTGAACCAATTGTTGACGTGCTTCGTATGGTTGATGGTGACACTCCTTGCCTTGGCATGCTTTATGAAAGCATGGACCGTTGTAAGGAAACTATTCAAAAAGCACTCAATAATGTAGAAGCAGAATATATGGAGATATGGGAGGTAGTTGATGGCAGATGGAAAATGATGCACACACCTTTACATGCAGCAGCTTGCTTTTTGGAGCCTAAATTGTTTTCTATTGATAGAGAAGGTGACACTGAAATTATGGGAGGGCTTTTAGAAGCTGTTGAAAAGTATGAATCAAATCCATCAATTTCAGCACTAATCAGAAGTCAATTTTGGGTATACAAAAGAGGAGAAGGGATGTTTGGAATGTCAGCAGCCAAATATGACATGACACATGTACCTGCATATACATGGTGGATGACCTATGGAGCACAAACTCCTGAGCTACAAAGGTTTGCTATTCGAGTTTTGAGTCAGGGAGCAAGTTCGTCAGCTTGTGAGAGGAACTGGAGTTGCTTTGACCACATCCATTCCAAAAAGAGGAATAAATTGTTGTCCGGAAAGTTGGGAGATCTTGTCTATGTTCGCAGCAATTTAAAATTGCTCACGAACAAATCAGCAAAGGACTCTTCATCACAACAAATTCGTGAAGACATAGCAGCACTAGATGCAGATGAGCCTGACTTTGCAGATGAAGAATTGAGTACTGATACAGATGATGATGAGCCAAGTGCTCTTGATGACTTGGAGCTTTTTTGAAGTTCTAAAGTCTTTACTGTTATTGTACCTTTTTGACAAAAGAACATCTTCACAATCGTGATTTCACATGTTTCTTATGGTTTATATTTTATAAATGTGTCATCTTTTTGTAATGATTCAAATATATGTATCAATGTTAAACTATTTAGAGAATTGTATGGAGATATTACTTATATTTATAAAAAAAATAAAAAATTTACATGAGTCGAATTTTATTCGAATTTTATACTTTTCAAATTTTTTCCTTGTCGAATTTCATTCGAATTTCAATGTTGTCGAATTCGAATTCAAATTCGAACCTGGTGACTTAGCTTCAGATGCATCATTCATCAATACCCACAAAAAGAAGTTACTCCCAAGGTAAAATGTATTAGAGCAATTCTTAAAGAAATATGTGCAACAGCTTCTCAGTTTACTTTTGTGGTCACCAAGCTTGAAGTGGCAAAAATAGTGTGGAGTACACATACAACACAAGGATCACTTGCATGGACATGCTGGATGTTTGACAGTGCAATAAACTCTTCTTGAAATCTTCATAAATGTTGTCGTGACAATATGATAATATTTAAGAAATAGATGCACTTGCCAGCTTTATTTTGCAAACCCTTCCCAAGAGTTTCCACTTTAGTTGCTACTTTTAAAGCCAAACCAGTTGCAATTTGTACAATGCCATCAATGATAAGGTATCCACCTTCTGTTTTGGAAGCTTCATGTAAATTCCAAGAATTGTGCTTGCCATTATAGGCATCAAGACTTTGTCGAATCACTTGCTCAAGCTTTTCCTAAAAGCATTTTTCATCATCTTCGTAAGCATGAAGTTCTCTTAATGTCTTTGAGTGAATTTCACTTGAAGCAACCCCACATTTCCCATTAAAAATTGCACCTTGCTCTAAACTTATTCTTGCCTATGCTATAACAATCGGCCTACCATGTCTATTGGAGATAGGGATGGGTGATGTCATGTCCCGGATCCTTCCCAGCCTCAATTTCGAATCTTGGTGGGAAAAATAGTGTTTTTCAACACTAAAATAAAATTAATATATATTTAAATAAATTACATAATATAATAAATATTTTAAAATTAATTATAATAATTAATCTCAATTCTGGGCCGACCCCCTTTGGTCAGAATCTATTGACAAGAATTTAATTGAATGATTTAGTCTGATTTTCCTATCACGGTTGGACACTCAGTCTTGCAAATTCGCCAGAGACGAAAACCTCTGCAACTCACTACAAGGTGGGACGAAAACCCTGCCTTGCAACTGTGATTTCTCATCTTTCCATATCAGCAATGTCATGCCCCTGAAATTCGAAATGCAAAATTAATAAATAAAATAAATGACAGTATAAAAGATATAAAAAATAAATATTAATAACTTAATATTATTATAATTATTATAATATAATAATATAAAATGTACATACATAACTAATATAGAAATAAATATATTAAAATAATAAAAAAATATAATAATTAATATAAAATATATATTATAAATAAAAGAGAATAAGCAGCATATGAGTTAGCAATGGGGTTTTACAAAGCAGAGATTTAGAGTTATTTACAAGCCAGCAGCAATTATAAGGGAGACATCAATAAATTGCAGGCCATCGTTAACAGCTGCAATAATTACTAAAAAGGCATCAATGATGAGACAGCAGCACTTCTTTAAAGAAGCAATTATATTTACGAAAGACAGTAGATCATTACTAATGAGCAGCAGCAGGAGAAATAACTTTATAAAAGATACAATTCTTTGTGGAAGGTAGCGATTAAATTAAGAAATAAAGGAAGTTTAAAGGCAGCAATTAGTATGAGAGGTAATTAATAAAAGTGGTGTCTCTTCTAAGGGTACATCTCTTCATGTAGAGATATAAGAATATAAAAGGACATAAGTTTCGGAGGAAGAGACGGAGGTACGAAGAAGGAAAATAAGAACAAATTTAAGAAGGAATAGAAAATGAATCTGGAATATATATTTTCTGAGTGTTAAAGCAGACCAAGAGATATATACAGGTCTTAGAAAGGTAAATACAGATTGGGAAAGAGATAGAAAAGGAATAAGGAATATTATTAGACATAATGCCAGATATCTCAATAGATATGATCATCGGATCATACACAGATTTGCATAGGAGATATAGAAGAGATAAATGCAGGATTAAGAGAACAGATACCAGCAGGTAAAGTATACAAAACAAGAGATACATATAGATCTTAAAGATAACTAGCAGGTTTGAAAGAGATAATAAAGGAACAGAATTAGCAAGTATAATATAATTAACAATATATGAATAAGTAAATATATGAGCAATCAGAAATAAATAATAATCTGCAATCAGGAATGCAGCATATATATATATATATATATGATTATGCAATAATGATAATTGCAGCAATTATTAACCCTTATTAGTCATTATTCAATTGGAACTAATCTGTTTGTTTCTCTTCAAGCAATATATATATATATAAAATAGGATTATGCAATAATGATGCTTGCAGCAATTATTAACCCTTATTAGTCATTATTCAATTGGAACTAATCTGTTTGTTTCTCTTCAAGCAATATCTTCTGAATATTGAGAACAAATCGATGAGAGAGAAAACTAACTCAGTCTGGAAAATCAATAACATCTGAGCATTAAGTCAGCGATCATCTACAGATATAAATCGAATAAAAGGAATAGAGGTCTGCATCTTCTAAGATAGAAATAATCAAGTATTTAAGCAGTCCAATTTCCTAAGTTGGTGGTATGAGATCTGATTTACAATTATATGGTGCAGTATAACTTAATATAAATGATTGTGATTATTTAACTAAATATTCAAGTTACTAATGATACATTGTTGTTATGACTGCCTCCTTATAGCAGTAAATATGATTAATATTTGTTTGAGCCACGATAGAAGTGGCCGAGAATACAAGAGGGGAATGACGATGGGGCACTCTCTATGATGTCCCCTGTCCCAGTTTGCTCTAAAATTTGTCGATTGGTCACAAGTTCCACAAACTAGGGTTAGGGTTTTCTCCTTATCAAATGAATAGCTCTTTATTGGTGGAATCTTGATTGAAACCTGCAATCACCACATGAACAATATTTCCACATATACACATATACATTTGTTAGCATTAGTTTATGGCATCACATCTATAAACTTATCATTAATGCAACTATTATGAACTAGGAGGAGTAACATGGGTGGGTCAGTCTGACGCCATTTGCCAAGCCTAAGAGGTTGTATACCACAACTCTCCCTGCTAGCGACTTGTACCTGCTTTCCCCAACCATGTCACAACCTTGGAAGACACTTTGCCTACTGGTGGAATCGAGCAGAGCTCACCAACTGTAATTGTCTACCCCCTTTTTGTATAATTTTTTGTTTTTTTGAAACCCAGTTCTGCTGTTATAATTTTCTGTATACTTTCTTTGTGTTTGTTTGTGATGTTTGCTTGAGTTTTCAAAGGACATTCATTGCTTAAGAACATGCATAAAGGAAGAAAGCAAAGAACAGAAAATATAGAGAAATCTTGCTTGCAAACTGAGCTTACTTCACAATATATTTCTCAGCTATCATAACAGATATTTAATAAGTTTTCAATAATATATCAGACTTCTCATGCAGCTAAATAGACTCAGAAAATAAACATATCAGACCTGGAATTAAGCTCACAGCAGCGAGAATGGCTTCTCAAACCACGCCCAGCACCCCAAAATCAGAGCCTTGTTTCTCTTTGATAAATATTGTGACCCAACGCAGCAATAGGAGCTGAATAAAGCTTCCAGAATCAGCAGTTTATAATATCTTCAATTTATCTCTTTCAATACCCAGCGACAATGGTCTTCTAGCCCAGAGCTAGACACCAAGATCCCCACTACACAGCAACAACCCAAACAGCAATCACCACACTAAGCGTTGTGCAAAAGAAAGACACCCAGATGAAGGCGTTGTCTGTAAGCAAGTGTCTGACTGCAGAAAATGGTCCTCTTGAGAACAAAAAACCCAACTCCCAACACCAATCAGCTTGTCTCTACTTAATGTCGCCCTCAATCCAGCCAATGTGTCTCCTCCAAAAGGCAGAAAATAAACTTTATCAGCAACAATGGAAACTTGGTCTTCACCAGCCAGCCAAGGTCGTACCACCTAGGTAGGTTGACCTCCTTTAAAAAATCAATTTCTTTAAAAATTTCGGTTCCAGCTTTAGAATGGTCGCCCCTGTCTAGAAAGTCGATTTATCAAATGCCCAGAACAATATATTTCTTCAAAACAGATTTATCAGCAAATATGTGAGTTCCAAGTGAAATCACCCTATGTCCAAAAAGCTCTGAAACTCCACCAAAATGATTAAAAAATCCCTCCCAAATCTATCTCAAGTGATAGGAAGCCCAACAATGGATTTTTTCACTTCAAAACAGGTTCAGAAATCTGCATCAAAACCCAAAATCTTCAACCATGAAGCACATATGAAGCTCCCCCAAATCCTCACTTGATGTGGTCTTTCACACACACAGAGGCAGTCTTGAAGAGGTTTTCGTCTCCACAAGTCGAAATCCAGCTCTGCCAAGCTCCAGAACCCCAGTATTCAAAATATCAAACATCCCCGCCCCCCCTCAAATGAGCCTCCAAAAAGAACTTTTATCAATATTCTCCAGCAACCCTAATTGCACCTCAAAATCCATAAATTTGATTTAAATTCAATTTTAATCCAATTTTAATCTCCCTCCATAGCTTTGGGTGCCCAAATGAAATAATATAATATTGTGCCTTTTAAAAACAACTTCAAATTATAATCCTAGGTGCCCATGGTCTAACTTTTTATTAAGTCCCCTTATATCCTTTTTTTAATCAACATTAAAATATAAGTCACTTTATGAAGCTCATAATAGGAGGCATATTGCACAATAATAAAATAATGTCCCCAAGTGACTTTATCAACTGAGAAACCTGCATAGACCAAACTAACCCAGCCCACTGTTCCACCATACTTACTATTTTTAGTAAATACTAAAAATAGTAAGTTACTGTCCAAAGCTCAACTGGAGAGAAACTGATGCCACACCACAGCTCATTGCAGATAGCAGGCGACCAACTGCCCCCTGCTAAAAATGGAAGGTCCCGGCTAACCCTAACTGGCTTACTATTTTTAGAAAGTCCCAAAAAATAGTAAGTAATACACCCTTAAACCTGAGCTCGAGAGAAACCAAGACGCTCGAGAAGGCTCACCAACGACTGCAGCGCTGAACCAAACCCCCTGCTATAAATAGCACGTACTAAAACTAGTGTCTCCGAATCAAACCCAACTGACGGAAGGTGTCGTGAAATGGGGGCATTACACCAACAGTCTAGGCACTTTCACTCATCCATGGCCCATCCTTGCCTTAGGATTTGGGCGGATCTTAAGTGGGATTCCCACTCATCCATGGCCCATCCTTGCCTTAGGATTTGGGTGGATCTTAAGTGGGATTGTCCACTCGTCCATGGCCCAAGCTTGCCTTAAGATTGGGCAGATCTTAAGTGGGATCTCTAGGCACACACCACTTTCTCAGACCTTTTCCCACACGTAGGTTTAAACATTCAGATTTATCCTTAGGCATTAATGTATAATAGTAACTATCCATGTTTAAGACAACATCTAAATCCATGCCTAAGAAATGACAATTTCTAATGGTTATAAAATCAGACTGATGATGGATGAGATAACCGAACTACAATATAGAATCTGATTTATGCGAGTCAGTTAACGCACCTATAACCGACTGGGGACTATGAAGACAATGAGTCAATGTGTGTGTGTATAATCTGCTGTCCATGAATTAGAATTATGTGCAGCTAGAAGAATTAACCACTCCATGCTGTACTTTATCAATGCAATTCATTCATGCAACTACATCAGACTACTGCTATGAAGGTAATCGATCAATGTAATTAGATTAGACTATTGCTAGCAAGAGCAATCCAACAACACAGATATATCAGACTGTAACTACAAAGTAATTGATCACTGTAATGATATCAGGTTATTGCTTTGAGAAATAATCGAACCATGCAACATTTAAGATCACTGTCCTACGATGAATTAATCAATGCAGTATGAACAGACCAATGGGTATATTTAAGTGGCAGGGATACACCTGTCAGAATCACGTGTCTATCTTGTGTCTCTATTTGGCGGATGTCTCTTCTCTTCCTTCTCCTTCAATCATGTCATATAATGTTATCTGTTGTTCACAGACATAGTCAGAGTTCTTATTCTTTTTTCCTTATGTCCTACCATGCCTTTTTGTCTTGCATTGATTTTCCTTTTATGGCCGATCAACCAAGAGTCTTCTCCCTTTGACTAGGGATGTGTCCCTTATACGGTCGCTCCCCCTTTAGGGACTGTTTCATAACTAATATTGATCAGTTTACAAATTGTTATTGCTGTATCATAACTGCTGTGTTTAGGAGCCGATTCAAGAATTGGGCTTTTGTATGTAATTCAGATTTGTTATTAATAATTATGATATCACTTGCTGTTTAGTCTATGAAACATTATTATTATCTATATTAGTTTCTTTAGATTATCAACAATAAATTGTAATATATTTAATTGCAATCTATTTATATATTACATTATTTAATGATATTTAAGTTGTCAGAATTTACAAATAATATTTAGGATTCTAATATTTAAATGGTAATTATTTGTATTTATAGTTATAATATTATCTTGATAATTATAATTATAATAATGATGTTTAAATGGCAATTACTTATATTTATATTTTGATATCTATTAGGTTTTGTTATTTGTATTTCAATATCTCATATTTAGCATTACAATTTTGGGGACATGACACTCTCCTAGGTATGCCACCTCTAGATGGGGGACCAAGTAGTCCCAAGGAGGCCAAGGGGATACCAATGGTACAGAGCCTTGGGCTTAGAGGCATGGCATTTTCAGGGCACCCATTGTAATCTCATCCCTCCATCATGGTGAATCAACACAAGAGGTCAAATCAAAGACAGAGGGAAATGGTTAGCAAAATGGGTCCTAGGCACCCCATCAAGTCACGTTCTCCCATACTCTCCTATGGTTGAGCCCTCCAATGTGGTTAGAATGCTTTGTGATTGAATTAATAATTTGGCCATGAGTTTACTAATATTCAATTATGATAATTTGCTAATTAGTATTATTGTGGTAAATGATTATAATCTGCTAATCAGTATGATTGTGGTAAATGGTTCTAATCTGTGTGCAGGGCTTCAATCAAGTGAAAGATGTTCTTTAACCCCTTTGTTTATTTAAATTAAGGATTAGGGCAAAATTTAGGGCACGTCCAACTGGAGACATTACAAGTAGTATCAAAGCATGATTTTGCCAACCTAAGGGAAAAGAATAGTTGATGGTTAGCCAAAGAACCTTGAGAGCCTTAGAGAGAGAGAAAAAGAGAATAGCCCAAAACAACAACCACAACCAAGACCACACAAGAAAGGATACATGTAGTAAAGGACACCTAGATCTTTTTCCTCAAATATGAAATTGGCTTTGCACAAAGGATCTTGGTAGTAATGAAATGAGAAAAAACTTGTCTTGGCAAATTCCAACTCTTGGCTTCTTGAGAGTTATTGGGAAATAACATATATTGTCCTCAAAACTTTGAGGATGGTATTAACCCTATTAGTAGTAAGTTAAGGCAAGTATACTTAGAGCTACTCTCCAAGGATATAGAGTCAAACATAACCAAAATAATGAGCAATATTTAGTTACAAATCTTGGATTATAATTGCTTAATGAGAAATTTTTTGGGAAGGGTGTATTGTCATTCCACCAAAATTTGAAATGCAAAATTAATGAATAAATAAATGACAATATAAAAGATAAAAATAAATATTAATAATTTAATATTATTATAGCCAATAATGGCATGGTCTGATGGTTGAGTTGTGTTGCTATTCTTGATATGAAAGATCAAACCCCATTGGGGTGGAATTGTTGAGAATTTATATTGGGGATGAGGCCCCCTATTTGTGACCTCACCGATTCATAGCTACGGGTCAAAAACATTTACCCCTCTTTTTAAAACAAATAATTTAATATTATTATAATTATTATAATATAATAATATATAATGTACATATATAACTAATATAGAAATAATATATTGAAATAATTAAAAATATATATATATATATAATTAATAATTATAAAATATATATTATAAATAAAATTATAAAAGAGAATAAGCAACATATAAGTTAGTGATGGGGTTTTACAAAGCAGCGATTTAGAGTTATTTACAAGCCAGCAGCGATTATAAGGGAGACATCAATAAATTGCGGGCAACCATTAACAGCAGCGATCATTACTTAAAAGGCATCGATGATGAGAAGGCAATGCTTCTTTAAAGAAGCAATTATATTTATTAAAGACAGCAGATCATTACTAATGAGCAGCGGAAGGAGAAATTACATTATAAAAGATAGCAATTCTTTGTGGAAGGTAGTGATTAAATTAAGAAATAAAGGAAGTTTAAAGGCAGCAATTAGTATGAGAGATAGTTAATAAAAGTGGTGTCTCTTAGCCCCCACGGGTTTAGAGGAGTTGGTTTGAGTCTTGAGTTTGCTCCCCAAGGTCTTGGGTTCGACTCTCTCTAGCCCGGAAATCACCCCGCGGTGGACGCTGGGGGGCTGCGTTGGTTACCCCGTGGCCGCAAGGACTAGTCTTGCCTCAAGCTCACCCCGTAAAGGGAACCCGTTGGGCATGAGTCGCGGGGATACCCTGATGTAATAACACTCCGTGCCCTTGTTTTCAATGCCGATTTTTTTGTTTTGTGTGTTTGCTGATTTGTGAATGTTTTCTATTTTTTTCATTGTTTTTGCAATGCTTATATGAAGAAATAGAAATGCATAACATAAAGAAATATAGACAACTAAGATAATAGAACCTCCAATATAAATTTATTTGATCAATATTCAATAAAGCAAGTCATTACAAGCATACCCGAATAAAATAGGAAACATGCAGCTGTTCTTCTTAATTTCCAGCCAACTGTACGGCTGGGCTGTAGATGTTTTCCACTCAAAAAACTGATCATAAATGCTAGTAATTGCTGCTAATTTCTGTATTATTTCAGATCTCCAAATTTGAAACCAGCTATCATAAAATTCCTAAAAAGCTCACTCTTTTTGCCTCAACATTGTAGCGGGTACTGTTCACATGGTACTGTAGCGATTTACTATTCACAGCTACTGTAGCAGGTACTGTAGCAGCCAACAATAAATAAATTCCACAATGCATCTGCAATGTCTTTTCAACCAGCAACCATATAGTCTTCAGATATTCAATAAATCTTCAACCCTAGATGAAATTCTTCACTTTAAAGCTCAAATAGAACACTTGGATGATGCCCTCAGAATGCCAAATTCAACAAGTATTCCACTACTTCAAATGGCTGCAAACACTGAAGAAGTAACGTTTTCCAATGGCTCGAGTGCTGAAAACCCTTGGCTTCCACTCTCAAACAAAACTTCATCAACAACAAATCATCAATCGAATGCCTTCAAAATAACTCCCAAATAAAATATATAGACCTTCATGAGAAATTCGAATTTCTCCAAAAAGGCAATTTAATTATATTAAAATTTCATTTATTTGCATCTTTTAATATTTCCTTCGACTTAGGAGTTGGCACTAAAAATTAGTTCATTTATTTGCCCCCCCCCAACTTTAATGACTTTTTGACCCTCAAGTTATAACATTAAAATATAACCTTTTAATTAATTAATGTTATTTGAGCCAAATAACATTAATAACTTCTTAAATTCATCATTTCTCAACACGCTATCAGAACTAGGGACTCATCTAATAATTCTCCATCCAATCACATGCCTTACTAAAAATAGTAAGGATCCCCTTATGTCCCTGTCCGACCTACTATAAATAGTAAGTTGAGCCAACTGAGTCTTGGAAGCCTTGAATGAAAGCCAATGTTGATCCACACTGAATACTGGAGTGATACCATCCTCAGAAGACCCCCTAATCCTCTTCATTAGCCTACGAGGATCACGATGATAGGCTGATCTACCGAATATGGATGTCTCACTTTGGAGGGGACATTACACCTGATGAGAACAAAAAAAAAGTGGTGTCTCTTCTAAGGGACATCTCTTTCAAGGGATACATCTCTTCATGTAGAGATATAAGAATATAAAAGAACATAAGTTTTGGAGGAAGAGGGGGAGGTATGAAGAAGGAAAACAAGAACAGATTTAAGAAGGAATAGAAAATGAATCTAGAATATATATTTTCCGAGTGTTAAAGCAGACCAAGAGCTATATACAGATCTTAAAAAGGTAAATACAAATTGGGAAAGAGATAGAAAAGGAATAAGGAATATTATTAGACATAACAGCAGATATCTCAATAGATATGATCTGATGATCATATACAGATTTGCATAGGAGATATAGAAGAGATAAATGCAAGATTAAGAGAACAGATACCAGCAGGGAAAGTATACAGAACAAGAGATATATATAGATCTTAAAGAAGTAACTAGCAGGTTTGAAAGAGATAATAAAGGAACAGAATTAGCAAGTATAATATAATTTACAATATATGAATAAGTAAATATATGAGCAATCAGAAATAAATAATAATCTGCACTCAGGAATGCAGCAGCCATTAAATATAATAAGGGAAGTAAGTTTAGTAGGATTACATATACATAATAGATATATATATATAAATATATAAATATATTTGCAATAATGATGCTTCAAGCAATTATTAACCCTTATTAGTCATTATTCAATTGAAACAAATCTGTTTGTTTCTCTTTAAGCAATATCTTCTGAATATTGAGAACTGATCAATGGGAGAGAAAACTAACTCAGTCTGGAAATCAATAACATCTGAGCATTAAGTCAGCAATCATTTACAGATATAAATCAAATAAAAGGAATAGAGGTCTGCATCTTTTAAGATAGAAACAATCAAGTATTTAAGCAATCCAATTTCCTAAGTTGGTGGTATGAGATTTGATTTACAGTTATATGGTGCAGCATAACTTAATATAAGTGATTGTGATTATTTAATTAGATATTCAAGTTACTAATGACACATTGCTGTTATGACTGCCTCCTTATATTAGTAAATATCATAGTTCCACGGAGTTTCAGGGACAGGGACGGGGGGGGAGGGCGCGGTGCAAGGGCAAGGGGCCTAAGTTTGGGGGTGGCGAGGGGACAGCGGGGGGGTGGTACACTGAAATACATATAGTACTTGAAAAATTAGTTATAAAAAGATGTATAATTGTAAAAGCCTAAGGAATAAGTAAATTTTAGAGTTTAAACACATTGCAATGATTTCATTGAACTAGTGAACATTGAAACAATGAAAATCAAAATGAAAATATACTTGTAACTTAATAGATATTGTGATTGGAACGAGAACTAGCTGTTTCATAATTTGAATTTCAAAATTTCATAGTCATGATTCATAATTACAATCAAGTATCAAGTTATCAACACAACAGTGTTCAAACTTCAAGAATCAAATTTTAAAAACAAAATACTAAATATTAAATAGCTAATGGCGTAATGCCTCTAATGATCTAATCATCTCCAACTCCAAGCTCCATGCCAATCTCCTCATCACTGGAACCGTCAAATAGGGACCCCAAATGCTCAAGCTCGTCTAAACCAATACCAACCAGCCATGTATGTGTAGCATCCTCATCTATCTATGTTGGCTCTTCTGGCTCTACATCCCATCTGGTTGTTGGACTCTCCTTGTATGTAGTTGTGCTGCGATCAATGAGACGTAAGGCACTATGTACAGCCACAAGCTTCTCTGCCCTCCTAGAAGTGAGCATGTTCATCTTAATAGAGTGGATGAAGTTATAAGTGGACTAGTTCCTCTCAGAAGTAGAAGAACTAGAAACTTGGGACAACAAACAAATGGCTAGAGTAGTAATCAAGGATCTAGGCCCATGCATAGTCCACCACAACTTGAGGTCCTCATGTGACATAGTCTCCAAATCTACTTTGGCTGCCTTTGAATATCCCCAAAGAGTAGCAAATTTTGTCCACTCAGTACGAAGCAAGTTGGCCTCTACAGGGTCATACATTTTGTCAATGGTCTTCATGAACCCTTCCTTCACCTCAGCATCCTCTATAGGTGTCATTCTGTCAAGACGTGGCACGTACCACTTTGGGTTCAATGCGTAGGCAGCCATGTGTAAGGGAGTGTTGAGTTTCTTCCATCTATGCTAAATGATTGGATAAATATGCTCGGTGTAGAATTGCATTGTGGGGTCCTTCTCTCGCACTTTAGCCTTCATTTGATCAAGCATGGAATCAATGCACTCGTATACCTCTCCAGGGGAAGGTGCATTAAAATCCCCAAATCTAATAACTTTGAAGACTGGCTCAATGATGGAAACAATATATTTGGCATCAACCCAAAAGACATCATTCTTCACCACCTCCTTAACCCTCAATCCCTGTTGTGTCTTTGACTCAGGCCATTTTTTCCATTATGTTGTCATTACCATTAGTTGCAATGGCTCTTGCAACTCAAGCATCCTCTCCAAGAGAATAAAGTATGATGCATACCAAGTCTCTATAGGCTTCAGGAATTCCTTCTTGGAGAAGGACCTGAAAAGTGCATGTGAATGATGATGGTTGTAGATAAACATCTGCACATCTCTAGCATCACTGACAATAGATTTGATCCAACTAATTTTACCCATGTCCTTAAGTGCATTATTCATAGCATGCACACAACAAGGAGTCCAAAAAATATGTCTATGGGCTGCCTCAATCAACCTCCTTGCAACTCTGCACACATGGGCCGCATCTATCACTACTTGCACCACATTTTGTGGCCCACCTCCTCTATAGCATCCTTGAGGATCTGAAACTAATAATGGGCATCCTTGCTATGCCCTAAACAATCAATAGCCCTAAGGAAATAAGGGCCCGCTATAGATGTAACGATGATATTGATGAGTGGCTGATGCCTAATGTCCGTCCACCCATCCATGACTATGTTGCATCCACTTGTGACCCATGTTCTCTTCATCTTCTCCATCAAAATATTAATCATGGAATAGTTTTGATCCAAGATTGTTGTCCTCAATTTATTCTCCCCTAGTGGCACATATGATTGTCCTGCCCTTATTATCTTTGACATAGCTTCCTTATAATAAGGAGAGTGAGCCACATGGAATGGAATGCCATTGGGAAAGAAGAATTTGCCAATGGCATCATCTGCCTCATCCTTTGCCTACACATTGAATAAATCTGCTAAAGGTTGTGAAGATGCCATTTTACGTTTCCCCCTAGGCTCTGTTGCACTTGAACTGAACGGATTTGGTGGCCTTTGACTCTGCAAAGTAGAAGTAGACACTGCTGAAATCTGATCACCCATACTCTTATGGCAATGTAGCAGATGTAGGCACTTCATCCTCATTACAACCCCATAATTTTAAAATTTCAGCCCTGTACTTCAAGTTACCTGCAACAACTTTGCATACATCTACACCTTTGCCTCGAATAAGAAGAAAGTGTGCATTAATTCTTGTAATGCTGCCAAACCATGTAAGCTCACACATGTGACACTTCCATAATCTAGTGCCCCCAATTGCCCCAAGCTTTGCTTCTACCTTGGACGCAAATTGTTTTAAAGGTTTTTTTGGATCAACGGGGCCCTTGGCCCATTCTTGAAGGAGTTCTGAAGGGCAGCTATTATCTTTACAATCAATGGAACTTGTGTTTGAGTATTTGAGGCTGAGCCATGTTGTACTTGTGGTTGAACTTCACCCTCAGCCTCCCCTCCTATTTGAAAGTCAAGATCATCTGATGAATCATTTGCACTTTGAATTTCTGGTTCATCATCACTTCTGTTGTGTGAACTCATTATGATGATGATGCTGCAAAAACAATGTTAAAAAATAAAAAATAATCAGACCTACGATGTAAAAAAAAAAATCAGACCTATAAATTGAACTTAGAAACTTGAAAGTTGAAAACATGCGGTCTCATGGATTGCAATATTGCAAGATATGCAAAATGTGGAAGCACAGGCAAGGCATGTGAACTGTTTGACTGAATGCATCAAGGGTGGTCTGCAAAATGAGGAAGCACGGGCAAGGCATGTGAACTGTTTGACTGATTGCATGAAAATGTGGAAGCACAAGCAAGGCATGTGAACTATTTGACTGAATCCATCAACAGTTCACATGCCTTGCCTATGCTTCCACATTTTCATGCAATCAGTCAAACAGTTCACATGCCTTGCCTGTGCTTCCACATTTTGCAGACCATAATGGGCCAATGCCATGGCATAAATAAATTTATAAAAAAATTTGGAAAAAAATTAAAAATTTAAAAATTCTATGGCACCGTGGAACAAATGCCTCAAAGGGATGTCAGCTCATGGACTGCAACAGTCCATGAGCTGACATCCCTTTGAGGCATTTGTTCCACAATGCCACTCCTGCCATTGGCCCATTGCCCTTGCCCGTGTGTTGGGCATTATGAAATGAAAAAAAATATTAAAAACCTAAATCCAAAATACTTGGTCCTAGTATGAATCAACGCACAGCTTAGTAGCCTTGAGCTCTCCTGGTTCGGTTCTCAGTTTGAGTCCCTTCTCAAAGTCTCACACCAGCGGCCAGATGTAGTCGCACGCCAAAGGGCACACATTGTGACGGAAATGAAAAATGAAAGTTGAAACCAAAAATTTTAATTTAGACTTGACTTTAGAGTAAGTCATAAAATTTAATAATATAATATATTATATTTTAAATTATAAATACAAATAACTAATAATAATATAATATTAAAATTTTAAACTTTAAATTTAATTATTTAACTATGATAAAGCTTTGTTTTAAAAAAATAAAAAAAAATCATTATTTTAATAGGGGGACATGGGAAACTTGGAGACACTGAGAAGACTCTGAGACGCGAAGAAGTCTCCCTCCAAAGGAAACATTCAGGGGATGGCGAAGGGACGGGGAGACGCAGGGGGGACGGCGGGGGGGACATTTCCCTGACGTCCCCGTGTCTCAGAAACGTCCCGGTCTCCAAGACAGCTCATTTTTCGAGGGGGACGCGTCCCCGTGGAACTATCGTAAATATGATTAATATTTGTTTTAGCCATGATAGAGGTGGCCGAGATTACAAGAGGGGAACGACGATGGGGCACTCTCCTAGGTACGCCTCTCCCTCCAAAGGAAACATTCAGGGGATGGCGAAGGGACGGGGAGACGCAGGGGGGACGGCGGGGGGGACATTTCCCTGACGTCCCCGTGTCTCAGAAACGTCCCGGTCTCCAAGACAGCTCATTTTTCGAGGGGGACGCGTCCCCGTGGAACTATCGTAAATATGATTAATATTTGTTTTAGCCATGATAGAGGTGGCCGAGATTACAAGAGGGGAACGACGATGGGGCACTCTCCTAGGTACGCCACCTCTAGATGGACCAAGTAGTCACAAAATAGGGGACCAAGTAGTCCCAAAATGGAGGACCAAGTAGTCCCAAAATGGAGGACCAAGTAGTCCCAAGGAGGCCCAAGGGGGTACCAAAATGGGGGACCAAGTAGTCACAAGATAGGGGACCAAGTAGTCCCAAGGAGGCCAAGGGGGTACCAATGGTACAGCCCCTTGGGCTTAGGAGAGATGGCATTTTCAAGGCACCCATTGTAATCTCACCCCTCCATCAAGGTGAATACAAGAGGTCGAATCATAAAGAGAGGGAAATGGTTGGCAAGATGGGTCCTAGCCGTCCTCCTAGGCACCCCATCGAGTCATGTTCTCCCATACTCTCCAATGGTTGAGCCCTCCAAGGTGGTTAGAATGCTTTGTGATTGGATTAATAATTTCGCCATGAGCTTACTAATATTTAATTACGATAATTTACTAATTAGTATTATTGTGGTAAATGAATATAATCTATTAATCAGTATGATTGTGGTAAATGGTTCTAATCTGTGTGTAGGGCTTCAATCAAGTGAAAGATATTCTTTAACCCCTTTGTTTATTTATTAAATTAAGGAATTAGGGCAAAATTTAGGGCACATCCAATTGGGGACATTACAAGCGAATTCACTTTTGTTGCATCCCATACAGGTTTGTGGAGACAATTAACAGCTACTACGTGGGGGTGACGAATTGGTGTTTTGTTGCAGAGCCTCTAGCTCGCGCCACTCCCAAACCTCACGCGACCACCCCCATAGCCGGGGATGGGTTGATCATCACGCGGGAGGCTATTGGAAGGCTTGGACAGGAAACAACTGCATGAAGGTGCCACTACAAGGGCGTCGACCAACAAGTCGTATCACCCAGATCATTATTGCTGCATCATTGGAAGCATCCGCAGCTATCACTGAACGCATTCCATCATTGGAAGTCACGATATATTGCATTGACCTATGCTGATCTTTCTTGCTAACAGATCTGGGAATTGTTGATTTTTGATTGCTATCTGAGTCAATTTGAAATAACTCTTTGAGCTATTGGTATGGTGGTATTCTGGACAGAAAACCTTGTATTTATTATTTAATTTGCAATTGACATCATTCATGTATGCTGAATATTTACTGTGGCTGCATCTATGTCTGGCATAGACCACTTAACATTTTCAGACATCATTTCTTTGTGAGTCAGACTGTATTCGTATCTCTCAGTCTAAATGATTATCTTTCCAGCCATCATCATTGCAGTTGTGAGATGATCTGCATTGGTACTTTCTAGATCTTAGTGTGTTTCTATCAATTTGCATTTCATATTTCATTGTTGCTTTTAAGGTGTTTCCTGGGTTGGTATCTTTCAAGTGAAGGACTATGTGGAGGTAAATCTAAAAATTTTATCACACTATTCTCATCAACTTGACTATTTTCATGTTTGGAATCATCTTATTTTTATGTAAAGGTGACAGATAAACTTGAGTGAGCGTAAACTAGATTCACATTCCCTCACTCTAAAGAAGTCTATGGTATAACGAACATGTAGTGAGGATGTGGTTTGATAGTTCCAAAGTACATTTGGGCATGACCCAAATTTAAGATCTTAAGAAAACTGTCTAAATGAGAACCATTAGTGTACAAGGACACCATTTCAAATCTTGGGACTGAGATGGAGTCCTTGTTTATATACTGGAATTCCCTAGTGGGCTAAAGAGTGGAACCTGAGTTCAAATCTTGCTCATTGTAAAGAAAATAGATAACCCTCGTAAAGCTGCAGCAAGGTTTCTATATAACCATTTGAAGAACATTGGAAAATGGCCCAAATTTATGTCTTATGAATATGACCCAGGCTGACCCAAACCTGTAGCAAAGGCCCAAAATTTGCTATAGACAAACCTGCAGTAAGGTTTTCGTATAACCATTTGAATAACATTGGAAAATAGCCCAAATTTACAAGTCTTGTGAATGTGACCTAGGCTTACCCAAATCTATAGCAAAGGCCCAAATTTCATTACAGCCAAACCTGCAGTAAGGTTTTCATATAACCATTTGAGTAACATTGGAAAATGGCACAAATTCACAAGTCTTATGAATATGACCTAGGCTTACCCAAACCTATAGCAAAGGCTGCCAATAACCTCAACAGACATATGATTTTGAAAAAGACAAATATGACTTCTTTTTTCAACATCTGACTATCATTGTTACCAAATATTAATTTGTAACCAAACAGAATGTGCTCTACATCAATCAGACGTTAGGCTTGCAATATAAGTGGGTTGGCAAGGTCAGTTTACTCCCAAGATTAATAACAAGGTTGATTTACTCCCAACATTACAAAATTTGAAGACATCTACAGTTTAAATGGAAAAAAAATTCACATTGGCAAGGTCAGCCTACTACCAAGATTAATAATAGATTGAAACCTAAGATTACAAAATTTCAACAAATCTAAAATGTAAATGTAAAGGATTTTCACTTGTAGGCATACACAAAAAGGATCTCATACCCCAATTTGGCATATGGCTTCGATGTGAACTGTAGAACAACCATTACCTTTTCAGGACTACTGCATTTAAGAAACAAACTACTTAGCTTGTATTTATCCACATGTATATAAATTAGGCTCACTGTAAAGAAAGGCTTGTAACCGAACCAAAAATATGGGGAGGTCAGGTTGTAACCACAATGGAGTACATCTTAGCATGACCCACTACTAAAAGTAAGAGAGGGCTAGACTAAAACTTGGTAATCTTATGAACGAGTCCTATCTCGCATGCATTAGTTCGGCTTGTATTTATCCACATGTATATAAATTAACCTCACTGTAAAGAAAGGCTTGTAACCCAACCAAACATATGGGGAGGTCAGGTTGTAACCACAATGGAGTACATCTTAGCATAACCCACTTATAAAAATATTTTAGCAGATAGGCCAATAGAGGGCTGGACTAAAACTTGGTAATCTTATGAACAAGTCCTATCTCGCATGCATTAGTTCATGCTCATCCATCAGACCCCTTCTAAATCAAGAAATTACTCTAAAATTGAGCTCAGTTTTAATACTAACCTGGTATTTTGGGAGACAATCCAAGAAACAATGCCAGCGCAGGGCTTTCACTGAGGCACGCAATCTGCAACAAGATCTCACAAAGCTCGTTCTGCTCAAAATCCTTTCCAATCCGAAACGTCACCAAGAGCTGCAAAAATGCCTGCATGTCCAATTTACTCGCACTCTCCAAGCTCTTTTCAAGCCCCATCTTTTTCCTCCACACCATGGCCATCTCCCTCGCCTTGTCCTGAACCCTCTTCACAACCGGCGCATTCTCGTTGCTTCCCAGAACAGGAAAAAGACATTCCAAAAGAAAAATGCAGGTCCTCCTGTTGACCGATTCCTTATCGTCATTGAGCCTCGAACCGCTCTCGGAGAAATCAAAGCCCTCAATTGCCTTTAGAACAACAGACGCTCCATCGTTGACCCTGCTCAGGGCTGCGGGCAACTGATCACGAAGCAAGTCAAGCTCTTTTCTTCTGTTTTTTTCTTTTTTATGACGACTTTCTCTGATGTTGATGAGATACTGTAGTAGCCCTTTCCCGTTCGAGCTCTTGCAGAACGAAAGTAGCCTGGGGCGGACTTCAATTGGCAATATTTTAGGAATCGAATATCCGCCAAAATCATCATCTCCTTCTTTCTTTGCTTCTTTCTTCTCATCTTCTTCCTTCTTTGGATCTTTCATCTCAGGCTCAATCTTGGGCACCTTTTTAACAGCATTTTGTTTTTTTTCTTTTAGCTTTAGGAATTCATACCTGGCGAGAAGATCTTTGTGGAGCTTGCTGTAGTATTCTTGAAGGTCGTTGCGCAGCGCGAGGGTTTCGGGTTTGTTGCTGTTCGCTCTGCAAAGTTCTGATAGAGACTTGTTGAAGGCGTCTAGCTCTGGCTGCAGCCGCTGGAGCGATTCCAACATAGGATCTGATGATACAGCAGCCATTTTATTATTTAAGGTTTAGATATCCAAACACTGCGAGCTAGGGTTTCGGAGATAATTTCCCGGCACTGAAAAGAGGGTTTTAAAGTAGCTTAAACCCTCACAAGCCTGTACATTTTGGTTGGCGAGAAGCGAATGAAACTATTTTAAAAGCTCTGTAAGGCAGGAAAAATGGCCGAGAGACATATTAATTAAAAATAGATGTTATATGCCCCTTCATTTTCCTTTCATTTTCTTCACAGCATATTTGCTTTTGCCATTAGAAATGATAATGCAAGGTATGATCAAAACACTCTCACGAATCTCTTTGTAATCAGCATTTTTATCAAATACAAAAATAAAACACTTACAAGGTTTTCACAGCTCTCCTCTTTATCTCAAATTTTTGTAAGAATGCTGGATTATGATGAAGCAAGCAGTTGTAAAGGTTGTCATATTTTTATTTTTGCTTTTAAGTGGCTGGTATTTAAATTACAATATAGTAAGTAGTTGTAAAGGTTGTTAGAGAATTTTTTTTTTAATTTTGTGTACAAGTTTCTTTAAATGTTAGAAGGTTTATGTTGATCTTTGATATTTAGACACGTGGAGAGCACGAGTGATCTAATCGAGTAAGGGTGAGGTATGAAATATTTGACGATTTTGTAATAATTAGAAAAGATAAGGTTTAACTGAAACCATAATTAGAATTTTAAAAGTTTATAATATTCGAAGTCATATAAAATGTACAATAGCATGAAACATAAAAACTTAGTAAGGAACAAATATAGCAATTAGTAGGGAGGGTAAGAAGTTCAAGTTACGACAATGATATGCAATTGAATGCATTTTAAAATTGTGTAACAAGCCATGTATGTATGGAAATGTTGAGTAGTATGCGAAATCTTAAATATTAAGAAATGTGGGAAAATCTTTAACATAGTCATAGTGTGAGTTGCCCATCTGATTTGATATTGAAAATTGTTGTGTATTTCTTTGTAAAACAAAATTGTTTGTTTATTTCCACTTATTTGTTTAGAACTATCATGGTTAACCTGAAGTTAGAGCTAGAAGTAATGATCGTCTACAACATATTTGAACAAATGAGTGGCATGAATGACTAAAAATTTTATTTGTGTTTTATTATATTCAAGCTTGAGCCATAAATATTAGGACGAATTCATGAACATAGAAATAATATAATATATAACAATTATAAGATATTTTCTAGATAAATTGAAATCATTCTTAGTGCAAAGACATTAATTTCAATGTCATATTAGAATTATCTTCTATCTTCATTCATAATGGTAAATATCTTCTATATTTCTATTTAATTTCCAAACATAATATTTAATCACTTAATATATAAGGAATTGATGTTTGGTAAAGTTTTCTTTTTTCTAATAAAATCTAATAATAAATACTTTTGAGGGAACAAATTGATAGATTGATTGTTTATGAGAAAAAAGTTGATTGGTTTCTCTTGACCCCTTAGTGGTCGTCTATAATTTGTTTGCACTTATTAAAGTAGTGTTGTTTAATCAATTTAATAAAATAAACATAGATTTGCAATAGGGGAAATTATATATATATGAAATTTATGAATAATGGTAAGTCAAGGATTGTAGGAAAAATGTACCTTCTTCAACTAAGAACAAAGACCTTAAAAAGTATTTATTATGAGAAATTTTTACTTCAATTCAACTTTATTATTTTTTATCTAATTTTTAATAGGATTTATTTTTTTAAGTATGCAATGGAAATCCATTATGAATATGAGAATTTTTATATTGTCTAATATCCCCTAAGAATTGGTACTAAGATGCACCTCTCATTTATTGTTTTTGGGTCACCCTAACTCCTCCTATTAGTCAAAATGTGCAACTTTTTCTAGGGGGCATATCTTTTGCCTAAAGTGTCATTTTTTTAACTTATTATACTCAATGGAAAGGTGGTTTCGTGCTCTATGTTCTAGTATCAATGGTTTTTCCATATTTTGCTACTTTGACAATGAAATGTATGATGGAAGTTGGATATTCCTTTCGAGCTTGGAGAGGTCATAACTTACACATATAGAGTCAAATTTTGGGCTTCTTATAGTCGATGAAAAGCTTGTTCAAAGCATTACACAATGGATCAGGTTTGGAGATGTTTTGATATGATTTATTTATTGTTATTTCCATATAATTTTTTTATGGTTTTTTTTTGCCTATAGTAATTTTGTGAGATTATGATTATTCAAATCTTGATGATTTAATGTTGGAGTCATTGTATACTCATATGTACATCTATGATTACTCTCATTTGAGATGGTTATCAATAAATTGTTAAATTTGTATGTTGCATTGTTGGATCTACGAGTTGTGCAATGTTGTAAGTTGTCTATGCTTACAAGTTGCATTTATAACTTGGATATGGATTGTCTATGCCCATAGATGCTTCAATGTTGTTGCATATTCAGATTTGTGGCTTGGTTTAGTAACTTGTTTTGCTAGTTTGTTTTTCATGTTGAGATGGAGAGATGGTATTACCAAGTGTAGTCATGACATGTGACCTATGAAGTTAAGTATGTGATACAAACATGTGTGACATAGTTTGATAGTGTTGTTGGTACATTTAGTGCTAATCATGTTGTCATGGATGTTCCTTCTATTGTAAGGACTTTGGCATGACATGATTTTTTATGCAAGTGCATTGTTGGTGGTGTTAGATTGATTCCAACTTGAATTGTGGATCTCTTGGCTTGAGGATCATGGTTTTACTTTGCCTCTTGAGATATCATGTTGCATTTGAGTTCTTGCTTGTGTGAGGACCTTTGGTTGATCTTTTTATTTGTCGAGACTATGATGGGATTAATACCAGATACATGAAGTACATTGGAATGTTTTAGAACTATTCACCTGAATATAAAAGTCTTACTTTATTTCGTACATTTTCAATTGTTGATGTTATCTATGTGACTAGGTCAATTCAGTACCTAAACACCATTTTCTGTAGTCCAAAATTAATTTGTTTTGCTCAAATGAGGTCATAATATACATATACATCCATATATCAAAATGTGTGAAATTCTATATCATAAAGTATGATTTTTGAAAATGTCATATACAACCAAGATCTAGGAGGGTGCATTTTCACGTCTTTATAATGTGACAAATGATTTTGCCTATATATGTGGACAATGATTCTTCATGAGCATTGGAACATGCCTCTTTGTGCAAGGTCCTTTGGAACTTTTCATTGGCAAGGTGCTTCCTCAACAATATCATAGACCAATCTTAATAACTAGAGTTGAGAAGGTCTCAATAAATTGCTCTAAGAAATCAAATGATTGTAGCAAAATGTTGACAAAAGAAAGCATGATAAATCATATCAAGTTATTTAATAGTTATAATTTTGATAAGAAAGATATCTCTCAAGGTGTCTAGTCCCAACTATTACACTTGTTTGTCCTTGAATGATAAGATACTTCGACTCAATTTGGGAAATTTTACATCTAGTCTTTTTTTGGTGAAAATCATTTATCTTGTTATAAAAATAATGTGTGGAAAATATATCCCAAAGTTGTTGAATTCATTTTTCCAAGAAGAGGCTACTTTGATTTTAAAAAATGGTAATTTAATATTATTTGGCACTCTTTAATGAGGTCCTTGGAGGGGACCTTTCTGCTTTAGATCAATGGAGTGATTTTCTATATGGTTGTTGGTTTGAACATTGGGATTCTTTAATCTATATTTTGAGCATGTGTTTGGTTACTTCTTCCAGTTTGGGTGCCTTGCTTGTAGGTTGCATAGGGAGGACTGAAAAGTGGCCAATATGAGATAGCTTATTAAATTATAAAATCAACAGTGTTGACCATTCTTAAGCAACATTAATGTAGAAATATTTATTTAAAAACATGTAGTGACTCTCAATTATTGTCTATAATAATATTAGTGAGATCTATTGGTAGCAAATTAGATAAGAGAAATGTCATCATTGAGCAATAGACAAGGTAAATACAATTAATGAGAAAATTGTTGAAAAGTAGTAAAAAAATTACACACAAAAATAATAACCCTAAGGGAAACACATGGTAAAATACATTTACTCACATGAAGTTAAACCCTTGGAAATGAACTAAATCTTTAAAAAAATGCACAACATAGGACAGTTGATATTTATAATTTTATTGCATAGCTCTAATGTGATAAAATTGCACAAAATAGAGACATTTTCTCCATAAAGGGTTGAATGCAACACAAGGGCTAATTGCCATCTACAATAATATTTTTGAGCTTGATTTTCAATTTTTATGTTGTTCAAATACCTTATTTACATAAATAGAGAACGATGCTCTTTTTATGGACCTCATTATTCATCTTGAGGTGTGGTGAGCTAAAGGGATTTTGTGATGCAACTACCATAAATCCATGAGACATAAGGAGCATAGTTTAGAAATTAATTAGGGAGTACTTCCTTATAAGATAGATGAGCTATTATACAAAATAAACTTATGTATTCAATTTTTTCCTTTATCTTGAATTACACTAGAGAAGCATTGATCAAATACCTTGCTTTGTCAATCTCCATATATCGGTGAGGTGGCCACTTTGTACCACTTATAAATAGACAATGATTAAACCTCCTGGACACTTTCAATTAAGAGTAGAAGAGTATATTTTCCTTTCATTTACCTCATTAGATGAAGAGCCATATCTCCTTAGTCATTTTCTCCTTGACTTCTACTAACAAAAATTATAGTATTCTAAAGCCAATGAATTAGAAGAAAGTACGAGGCTTGCTATTTGTGTGGTTTGAAATAGAGGAACCTTGGGAACACCATGAGAATATACAAGATGACAAGGGCTAATTTACCTTCATTTATATAATTTGGAAATTGGATTTCCAATAGATACTAGATAGCAGAAGCAATGTTCTACTATTTTCACATTCTAAATAAATTCCTCTTGTAGATAATGGCAATGCCCAAAGGAGTATTGACTTTCATATCATATATGAGAGAAGTTGAATCAAATAAGTGTTGGTGGTTGAATTTCATCTCATATACGAAAGAAGTCAAATCCCAAAAAATCTGAGATTTGAAATATGATCATCATGTGAAGGTTGGGCATTAAATAAGGTCAATAGTAATTCACACATACCCCAAGCCTACTACTAGTTGATGTTCACATGTAAATAAATCCCATAGGGACATATCACGATTCATAAATTGAGAGAATATTACCTTGTAGTTCATTAATAACATATTTCTTGCTTCAATCGATGGCATTTGCGTGCTCTGCAAGCCGAGCTAGGGCGACTGTGCCCTAGCTCGTTCTCTGTGTGTTGCTCACTTCTGCATTGTGGGGGGGTTTTTTGAAGCTATCGAGGCTGTGGTGGTGGGGTTTTTTTCTTTTCTGGAGGCCTTCTTGCTACTATTTGGGTGGCTTGTGGGTGGAAGGGTTTTGATCCTTCCCTTGGAGTCTTTTTTTTTTTTCCATTTCTTGGTTAAGTGTCCTGGGGGTTTGCATGCCTGCTGGGGATCTTGTTTTTTGCTATGCCGGGTGGGGAAACATCTTGGGTTAGCCCCAAATTGGATTTTCGATCAGCATTTGGTTCGAAGCCTTCGGCACATGGAGTGAATGTTTTTGATAATACATTGTTTTCTTCAGAGATGGAGATGAATGATCTAGGATCGGTTAATGGTTCCCGAATTACGAAGATTAATGGGTGTTTGGAAAGATGCAAAGAGCGACCGAAGCTGATTATCCCGATGGAAATGCTTGTAGATGATATTGAATACTATTCAAGGCACTCTTTTTATTGCAAGTTCATGGGTTTGAGAGTCTCGCTGCAATTTTTGGAATCCTGGGCTCAGCGGACTTGGATGCGGAGGGGGAGATGGAGATTAGGCTCCTTGCGAACAACTTTTTTATGGTCTCTTTTGATTGCATGGAAGGAAATAAGGTCTTCGAGGGTGGCCCCTATTTTTATAACCAGGTGGGTTTGTTTATCAAGCCATGGCATGCTGGCTTCAACCCGACTGAGGCAATACCAAGTCGGATTCCAGTTTGGGTTCAGTTGCCATGGTTTCCAGTTGAGTGTTGGCGGGATGACGTGTTGCATTTGGTGGCTTCAATGCTTGGTAAACTTGTTGGGTCTTCACAACAGACGCAGTATAAAAAGGTAATGACTTTTGCTCGTATCTGTGTAGAAATTGATTTAAGCAAGCCACTGCCAGATTTTGTTGAAGTGAGTGCTGGATCATATACTTGGGTACAGCTAGATTACGAAACCCTACCTTTTCGGTGTCGTCTTTGTCATGAATATGGTCACTTGCAGCGTAGGTGCCCTAGGGCTAAGCCTGTGGTGCCCCAACCTTCTCAGCCTTCTCGTAATCCTCCTAGGACTGATAATGGTAAGGAGCCTATTCCGGGTGATGGTAATGGAGATGATGGTTATGTCCCTGTTAAGGCTCGCAATAGGAATCGGGGCCAGAAGCGGACCTTGAGGGAGAGGCAGGATGATGAAACTTTTAATAGGTTTGAGGTGCTGGATGATCTCAGCCAGGAGGAAGTGAATCCGGGGTTGCTGAACTTGGATCAGGGAACTTTGGGTACAGGACAGGATGGGCCACCATTGGAGGCCATGCAGGATGTGCAGGAGATTGGGGTTGGGCAGATGGATACGGATCAACAATTGATTGTCCAGACTGAACAAGAATCTTCTATTGGAGCTTCGAAGAGTGGTGGAGGTGGTTCCCCATTGCCCCTGAAAGGAGGCAAGGATGTGGGGAAGAGCTCTTTGGCCTCCTCTCGTTTGGGTATTCAGCAAAATGAACTGAAGAAAGGGGTTGGTGACAGGACTTCCAAGCTGGGAAGGAAAAAGGATATGGAGAAGATTAAATTAACTGGGGAAACTTTGGTGGAGTCAGGGTCAGTCAAGACTCTAGATTCACATTTTTCATGCCCCCAGAAATGATTGTTCTCTCATGGAATGTAAGGGGCTTGAACAGTGGCCCTCGACAAAAAGTTGTTCATGATTTGGTTAGGAATCATTCTCCGGATGTTCTTTTTCTTCAGGAGACTAAATTATCTGTAGATAATATGTTGGCCATGGCTCCTAAGTTGTGGAAATATGGTGAATGCCAGTGTGTGGGGGCTCTTGGTGCTTCTGGAGGGGTGGCTTGCTTTTGGAACCCTCAGAAGATTTTCCCTCTATGGTGGATGTCCTCTAGATCCTCTATATCCTTAGTCGCCTCTTAGTATGAGACTGGTGAGTGTATTCTCCTCTCTAATGTGTATGCTCCTATTGAGTTTCTGGGTAAACAACTTCTATGGTCCCATCTTCGTTTTGTTCGTAGCTTAGCTCCTTACCATCCGTGGGTTATGGCTAGTGATTTTAATGATATTGTGGAGTTGTCTGAGAAAAGAGGTGGAATTCCTAGGTTGGAGCCTTCTGCTCTGTTATTAAGAGATAGCATCTCTGAATTAAATCTTATTGATGTTCTACCTAGTAATGGTCGCTTCACTTGGAATAATAGGAGAATTGGTGAGAGTTGTGTTGCTGAGAGGCTAGATCGATTCTTGGTTTCCTGTTATTGGGTTGGAGACTTATGGTCCACTCGATCTGAAATTCTTGATTGGAGAGGTTCTGATCATTGGCCTATTAAGCTTAGTATTATCTCTGCACGGGGGCCTCGGTCTCCCTCATTCAAGTTCCAGCTTATGTGGTTATGGGATCCCACTCTTCATGATTATGTGGCTGAGTGGTGGCGGATTGGTAGACCAACTTTTGGTACGGCAATGTACACATTCTCCAAGCTTCTTCAGTTTGTCAAATATCAGCTTAAAAGGTGGAATCGGTGATGTTTTGGTAATATATTTCATGCTAAGGTTGCTGCACAAGAGGAGTTGAATAATATTACGCGGTTGATTCGTGAAAATGGGGCCTCTGAGGATCTTCTAAGGGAGGAGGCTAAGACTTTGAAAGTGGTTGAGGAATTTGAATTGCGGGAAGAAATCTATTGGAAGCAAAAGGCCCGGGTTGAATGGTTACAGGAAGGTGATAAAAACACCACCTTCTTCTTCAATTCTGTGAAGGATAGGAGGCATGGTAATTCCATTCCTTTTCTGGTGAATGATAGGGGTGAACGTCTTGCCTCGTTTCAAGAAATCTCTGCTGAGGCATCTCAGTATTTTGCTACTTTATTTAGGGAGGATTCACAAGGGGGCTCTGTTGAGGAAGCACAGGTTCTTTCTTGTATTCCTCAGTTGGTCTCTAGGGAGGCGAATGAGTATTTGATGAAAGATATCTCTCTTGATGAGCTGGAGGGGATTGTGTTTCAGATGAAGAAGGGTAAAGCTCCTGGTCCCGATGGTTTCCCGATTGAATTTTTTCAGGAATTCTGGGATATCATAAAGTTGGATCTTCTGGCTGTTGTCCTTGAGTCCCAAAGGAATAAACAGATGCTTCGTGCTCTGAACTCCACCTTCCTTGCTCTCATACCCAAGTGTGAAGGGGCTGATAGGTTATCTCAGTTCCGGCCTATCTCTCTTTGCAATGTGGCTTATAAAATCATTTCAAAGTTATTGGCTGAGAGATTGAAGAAGTGGCTTAAAGTGCTGATTTCGGAGGAACAGAGTGGATTTGTGGCAGGTCGGCAGATTCTTGATGGGGTTGTCATTGCTACGGAGACCATCCACTCCATGGACAACTCCCATGAGAAGGCTATGTTCATTAAGCTGGATATGGCTAAGGCTTATGACAGGGTTAGATGGTCTTTTTTGCAGAAGATCCTTGTTGCTTTTGGTTTTGGTGAGGAGTGGATCCAATGGGTCATGAGCTGTGTCACGTCTGTTTCCTTCTCAGTTTTGATAAATGGAGATCATTCTGAACTTTTTGGTGCCTCTAGGGGTTTGCGCCAAGGGGATCCTCTTTCTCCGTATCTTTTTCTGCTTCTTGTGGAAGGCCTTGGATGTTTGTTGAAAAGAAGGGTGGAGCTTGGCATCATTCAGGGTTGGCGATGGGGTGGAGACTTGCCTCCGCAATCTCATTTGCAGTTTGTTGATGATACTGCCCTGATGGGGATGGCTACTGTTAGGGAAGCTACTAACTTGAGGCAGGTGTTGGACATATATCTTGTTGCTTCAGGACAATTGATTAATGAGGAGAAGTCTTCCATATTCTTCTTCAATACGCCGAGCCCCATACAGAGAAGAATTGCTAATATCTTAAGGTTTCAGATAGGGGTTCTCCCTTTGACTTATCTGGGTTTCCCAATTTCTGTTCGCCATCTTCCCAAGGGTTCTTGGCAGAATATTATTGATAAGCTCCGTGCAAAAGTTAATCATTGGACCCACAGATGGTTGTCTTTTGCGGGGCGGGTTCAGCTTCTCAAGTCGGTGGTGCAGGCTCTCCCTACCTACAGATGTATGCTTCAGGTGGCTCCGATGGGTTTTCTGAGGGAGTTGGATTCTCTTGAAAGGCAATTCTTATGGGCGGGAAGTTTGGCTTCTTCCAAGTGGAGCCTGGTTAGGTGGGATGTTGTGTGCAGCCCAAAGCAATTTGGTGGTCTTGGTCTTCGACAGTCTGCGTTATCTGGAGTGGCTGTGGCTGCTAAGCTATTTTGGAGATGGTGTGTGGAACAGGATCAGCCGTGGGCCAGGATATTATCTCATAAGTATTTCCCGGGATTCCACGGCAGGATCTCCCTCGTTACCCTCTTGAGGGGAAAGGTTCAGTGATTTGGAATACTCTTCAGAAGGGTGCAAAGCTTATTAAGGAAGGTTTATTTTGGATCTGTAGACGGGGAACTGAAGCTCTCTTCTGGTCGGATTCTTGGGATGGATTCCCTCCACTTACTTCTCAGTTCCCCAATCTACTTCCTTTGTGCCAAAGATTTCTCGAGGCTGGCTGGGCTAGGGTGAGTGACTTCAAGTCTGTTGCTTCTTTTGGTCAGTTGGAGGTAGCTCATTGGAAGGATCCCGCAGAGTGGCCAGATTTGGGACTTGCGGAAGAAAGTGTGAGCTTCACAAGATTCTTCATAGTAGGAGTTGTAGTTCTCTTCTGGAAGAAGATATTCTTGCTTGGACCCATAATCCTAAGGGGGTTTACTCTGTTGCTTCTGGTTATCAGGTGTTATTGGCTCAGAAGCTAACTGGGGCAGAGGTTCATTGGTGGAAAAGGGTGTGGAATAAACTCTCGTGGCCTAAATGCAACTGCTTTGTTTGGACTTTGGCTTGGAATAGGTGCTTGACCTGGGATAACATTCGTAAACGGGGATTTCAAGGACCTTGAATTTGTGTTTTGTGTGGGGGAGCGGAAGAGGATTCTTCACATTTGTTCTTTCGGTGCCCCTTTGTTGTGCAGCTTTGGCATTGGTGGTGGGAGGTGTGGAAGCTTCCTTGTATTCATGCGTGCTCTTTGGTTGAATTCTGGGATAGTATGGGAAGACCTCCTTCTATGGCTTCCTTTTTGCAGGAAGTTTGGTTCATGGGCCCTACCTTTCTGCTTTGGCAAATTTGGTTGGAGCGGAACCGCATAATTTTTCGTGATCAGAAGTTGGTGGGTCGGCAAGTTTGGATGTGTATGCTTGGAATGGTGCAGGAGTCTGTTTTAGCTAAATGTGATGTGGTTTTCCCCTTGGAGAGAGGTGATGCTGAGTTGGTGGCCAGACTAGGTCTTCAAGAAATTCATTCATCTTTTGTCAGTTCTAGGAACTGTAGGCATGGGAAAAAGAGGGTCCAACGGGTTGGAAGGTGGTTACCTCCTCCCAATGGATTTTTAAAGATCAATACTGATGGTTCTTCTAGGGGAAATCCTGGGCCTGCTGGAATTGGTGGGGTTGGCAGGGACTCAGCTGGGTCGGTGATTTTTCTATTCTCTATACATGAGGGGGTGAAGACTGTTAACTTCATGGAGGGTCTAGCAATTCTTCATGCTATTGAGAGGGCCCTTGCTTTGGGATGGAGAAAGGTTATATGTGAAGCTGATTCATAGATTTTGATTAATCTCTTGAATGAGTGAAATATATCTGATATAAATTGGCAGTTGGCTTCGGTGGTTCAACGGATTCTTCAAGTTAGTTCTCGGATGGAGGAGGCATCCTTTGTTCACATCCCAAGGGAGTGGAATCGTGCTGCTGACTGCTTGGCCAAATGGGCCTCTGAGCATGATAGTGGTTGGAAGGTTGAGGATTGGGATCAAGTTATCCCTGAGCTGCGTCTGGATTTAGACCGGTTCTTGTAAGAGGATAGGAGGATACATGGGGATAGTTGATTTTGTTGTGGGGTTTTCGCCTTGTTTTTTGGGACTGGGTCCCTTGGTTATTATTGTAATGCTCTTTTATGATTTCTAATAAAGTTTTTACCCCTTTGTTTTAAAAAAAAAAACATATTTCTTGCTTCTAACCCATCTAAAACACCTAAAAAAACCCATTAGTGTCTATATTCAACTTGTTCAATAATCTTTTAACCTTTGTGCTCTACTTTGTACTTTTTTGTAAAATTCTAGAAAAGGATTCAGTTGTTACATAAATATATGAGTACAAATTTTCAAACAACATCAAACCCCACTAAGAATAAAAATAAGTAGCAATTTCACAAACTTCAATGGGGATATGTGACAAAATATTTTTATACTCAGAACTTTCAAGTACTTGTGTCAAGCATTCATAATCATTATCTTCGCTTAATCAAATTATTCAAGTCACATAGACTTGGAACTCTTTTAGGGGCACATTAGAGAATGATTGTCTAAAAAAATCTAGGTGTTGTCAATATTTTAATTGAATTATTACCCACAATTAAATTATTCTAAGGTCTAAAATTAAAGACCTAATCATACCCACTAACAAAATAGTACATAAATAATTCCAAAGGGTTAGGATACTAACTAAAATATCACATAATAGAGCATATATGTGAAATTAAAGGGCTAATTCTATGATAGTGATGTTTATTGTTGGTGAAGGTAGTGTTATTTGCAAGTGGCAAGATTTGTGCAATTTGTCAAAGTGTGAACGGAAAATGAAAATAATATGACAGTGCTTAAAGGCATAATAGATCGTGTTTGTGTTTTTAATTACCAAGTTGATCTCACAAGTAACCTATGGATTTGCCATTTCCAATGGTCAATTACTTGGAGGGATTGGCCAATGAACAAGTGAAAGTTGTAATAACTTTCCCTCTACACTTTGGGCTCTACGAAACCTAGGTAGGTGATCCCACAAAATGCAATTAAGATACTCCATGCCAATTCACCTGACACATTGTGAATAATAGATATATTCTCTTATATTTTGCTTGATAGATAAAATACTTCAAAGTTTTGGCTAATCAATTACAACATTTAACATTCTAAAGCAAGAGAACATGGAACAACATGAAACTTCTAGAAATAAAACCTCAACTGAAATTAAAAATTGATAATTTTTCTTTTAAAGTATGAAAGATCCTAGAACTTGCAACTATAGACACATATTCTAGATCGGTGCCTTAACCTAGGGCATGGAGTAAAATTCACTACAAATTATGGTTCATAACAGCATTATAGTCCTAACATTATAGAGCCTTTACTATATTGCATTACAATATTGCAATCAATATTCTAAACCAACTCTTCTCACCAAATCCTTGCACACAAATACATAAACCTATGCCTCTATCAAAGTGTTTTAACCAATTCTTTGAATTAGAACATTGATAAAAACATACATCCATTGGAACAACAATGGAGATCAAATGACAGATCCTTGATCATTTTCATTAATAACTCATGAAAAGTGTACAATAGGAGACAACTGACTCAGAATTATGGCAATTCTTATAATCAAATGTTGATACTATTATACAACATATGCAAATGCAGAAAATGTAGACTCAACAACCCAAATCAAGACTCTAATCTATTCTCTATGCTTCACATTACAAAATTCTCTGGGAGATCAATCATGTCTAATGCAACTAGCCTTGAAAACCCTTTTATAGAACAAGGGAGCAACTCGGGCCAGTTACACTTGTCACCTTTTCATTTGACAATTTCAAATACATTTCATAAAAGGAAAGTTATAACAACTCATGGGAGAATATTCCACGTGAGACCAAAGTTATATTTGTTGAAGAAGACACTCCCGCCTTCCAAAAGGAACTTTTTCGAAGAAAATGGTTGTGCAACAAAATAAATATTCCTTTTGCTCCATCTTCACATCATCCCAAAATTTAGGACACAAAGCATAAAATATGAAAATGATGAAGTACATCTTCCACATTAGCATATTACATCAGCAACTTTTACACTTTGGAGGAGACAATTTTTATAACAAAGGCTTAATCTATAATTTTTTTGAGCCATGTGTTGTACTCCTCCTTAGGCCACTGAGTATCCAATAACTTCTACACCTTTGAGTTATGCAATTTGTACCTGGCATCTATTATTGTTTTGGCCTCTTTCACAAATATAGCCAAATCAACTTCCATACTAAACAAATCATCAATAACATTATTTAGATTTGCATAATTTGGTTTGCCTGAAATGTAAATAAAACTAGTCAAATATGGAACAAGACTTCCAAATTCTTCCTTCCAGATGGTGAAATCCTTTACCTTTCCTTCTTCATCCAAGACCTTTGGCACTCCCCTCTCCTCCATTTCACTGAACAACTTCACTTTACTTTTGAATTGTATGTCAAGTTTGCTCTGGAAGGCAGAAATTTCACCTAACAACCCAATAGCTTTCACTTGTTCTGGTAGATTTGTAGGTGCTTTAGGGTCACCTTCCATGTTTTCCATCATTTCTTTCAAAGCACCAACCCTTGTACTCCACTTACTCCATACATTACGAAAACTCTCTTGCACCTCAAAATGTCTTTGGTAGGCCTCATGAATGTTCTTGTACACATTCCACACATTGTCCAACTTATGTAAAATGCGGGAAATTTTGTGTCCCAAGATGTCATCAATGATTTTTGTGACCACCTTTGAAGTTTCCTCCTTAGTTGTTCATTTTCTCTCACCATTTTCAATTCCTCTTTCAATCTTTGAATTCTAAGAGATAATGTTTCTCTATCTTGTGCTGAGAATTCTTCTGTGGAGGTAGGAGGTTAAAGGGCTTTCATTTGAGTTTTTTCTTGAGAAGTAATGGCCTTCAGATTATTGTATTCTTCAAGCAACCTATTATGCTTGTCCATTAACTTGTCATACTTCTCTTGAGACATTTCAGTTGTATCGACACTTAGCATAGCAACATGCATTGTCAGTTTGGCTACTTGAGTAGGGGTCATCTCAATGGCTCTCTTTATTATAACATCCCCTGTGGTGTCACCAATAGACCTGATCACCCTCAGCTTCCCTGCATTTGGTCCCATAGACCAAATTGTAATGTATGTAACATTGGGCTGAAGTTGGAACCAAACACCTTGTCATATTGTTCCTTAGATATAAATGATTCATCATCATTTCTTATTATACCGAGGGCAATTGTAGAGATTAAATCCCATCCAAGCAACAAAAGAATACCACTGCTCACCAACCTCCTGTCATCAGCAAGGGTGATTGTAAAAATTTCTTGCATAATCATTTCTTCTTCTTGCTTCTCTACTTTCTCATGCAATGAAGGATCCAATCCTTCCTTGGCTTTCTCAATCCTCTCTTTGATATCATTGATTTGAACTTGAATTACAAATTATCTAAATTCCTTTGTTTGTACAAAGGATTCATCATCCATAAACTTGTGACATGCTCTAATTCTGATGTCATCATCATAAACCACATTCTCATCATATAGAGTTGTAACAACCCTGCTAATGGGGACAAAAGAATCCATAACATTATTTGTTTGAGGGGAAGGGAACTTTTGTTGCACTTCTTCTTCATTCAACATACATTATGCAAATTATTCCTCCATTTCATCCCCTTCCTTTGTCTTAGTAGAATAGTTAACAAGAGGATCAACAACCGGTACCTCCTCAATCTCCATCAATTGGACAGATGGACCCTGGGAAAATGATTGAGCTGGCTAGCTTCTAACCCTAGCCTCCTACTCTTCTTTTTTAATTCTTGCTACCTCTTCAGCATGCTTAATCATATTTAAAAATTTGACATGTTTATATGCCTCAAGCATTGCCATATCCCTTTTAAAAGGGTCTTCAATCTGTGCATAAGTTCTAACATATAGAGGATTGACTTTAACCCTTTCATCTTCAACCTTGACAATATGTATCCATTGCTTTTTCCTCTCAACAACTTGAGCATCAAATGGAAAATTCCTAATCACATCCTCTAAATATAAAAAATGGTGGTAGAAGGTTGACCTGCCTATTTCTTTCCTTTCTTTGTTAATAAACCCCTTAGGGTCACAATTTCTTACCTTCTCCACATCCATCATGAAATTACTTAACATATTTGAAAAACTATCCAATGCTTCTTTTGAAAAGACCTTAAAATGTGAGAAAGAAAATTATCTAGGGATAAATGAACATTTCTTGGCACCCCTAAAATTTTCCTTGTCCTTTGCATAAATTTTCCACATGATTTCTAAAAAGGCAAGTCTATTAGAAACATAGAGGGAACACTATGTATGAAGAAAAGAGATACCAATATCCCCAATATGATTCACTTTCGCGTCTCCTTAAATTCAAGAGGCCTAAGGATTTCTTTTATTGGTCTTGCAATCCTATACATGTAAATTGGGCTAGTGCATCTTTTAATTGGTTGACCTTTTCCATATGCCTAAACCTATCACTATAGGTGGTAAACATGTACCACCCACTTTAGTGATGTGCAAGTCTTAGAATGGATCAATATGGGTGGATTGATCCATTATAAGACTTGCACATCACTAAAGTGGGCTTGGTTGAAGTGAGATGTTATATGTTGTACTTTGATGGAGGTGTTTGTTGTGCCTATAACACACACACCTCGTCCGGACTGGGGACCCCCTCTTTCTTTTTCACTTTCGCTAGGTCGTTTCACTTTTGCCTTATTTTTGCATGCCCCATATTTTTGAACCTAGGTTTGTCACATGCCTTAAAGCCTGCTAAAACATCTTGGCCAAGTTCACCTATCCAAATTTTACCGAGTCTTAAGCTTTTGCAGAGGTTTCCCTACAGGCTTCCGTCCACCCGTAGCCACCGCATTCGTCGCCCCTAGCGGACTCGCAACTATAGGTCTCCCTTAGCATACTGATGTCTATGCTTCATCATTTCTTGTGTCCTTCAAGTCGTGTTCACCCGCATGGCGGGCTCTGCAATCATCTTCGCCACCTGGGTCTCTACCAAACATCTTCTATGGCGTGTGTTTTTGCACTCCCACCTACCCAATTATTGTCATACAGATAATTAATATTGCGCATTAATGTCAAATATTCTATATAAACCCCTCATCTTGCCTGTCATTTTCACCCTACACTCTCAAAATTCAAAGGCGAGATTGGCTATCATGCGCATAGGGCATCTTGAAGGATTTAAGCCAAGTTTTCCTTGGTCCTTTGTACAGTTTAGAGGTATGCAATCCTACCCTCATTCGTTCTTATGAATTTGAAGGGTTAGTTAGATTCACTTCTAGGGTTTCAAACTATTCTAAGCTTATACTTGCTTAACCCTAGTTTCATTATGTCGAGGGAATTTCATCACATCCAAACTTTGTTGCGGGTCCTCGCTAGGGCAATTCTATTAGAGGGTACCAGCCAAGGGGGAAAAATAGTTACTATTTCTACCCTAGCTTCGACTCACACTTTGTTTGTGCTCTTAATTAAGCCTTCAAACCCTCAGTCAGTTGAGGAGCAAACTAGTAAACTGAGCAAATTTCGTGAAGTCCTGCTTACAGAAGTTCATTTCCCTAAGGTCATTGCCCAACAGCTCGCCCCTCACAAACTTTCACCCTCAAGGTCTGCCCCTCTTGTCACCGAGGGAAACAAAGTCTTCACTCAATGAAACTATCAAGTCATTGGATGTTCATGGCCTTGCAGTTGCGAGTCTCCGCAAACGAATTGTCAACACAAAAATGTCGTTCTTAACTACAGATTCTTGGCAACCTCTTGATGTATGTCACTTGCCACCCATTGTCGCTACTATGAGCAAACTAGAATTTTTAAAGATGAAGTCTTTGTGATCTTGCAGACCTACCCTCGTGGGCCGCTGTTGTGGGAGAGCCATCCTGCTTCAGCCGTCACTCAAACGACAAAGCTTCATCTCCTTCCTAGTTTGCGAGTCCTACACTCATCAACGTGGTTGTATATAACAAATAACCTAATAGATTAAAAAACACTAGTCGAAGTCCTCAACGGGTTTGCCCTTGCGGGCGTCCTCCTTCGGAAAGTCGTCTTCGTGCAGCTAATGTTTAAAGGTAGGGCTCCCATGTCCTTCTGCCTAGGTCCTACAAGAAATATTTCTTCAAAGCTAAGCTCTAAATCTGCCAACAAACTTCAAACGAGTGATCTCTGCAGGTCCTTCATGCGGACCACCATTCACGAGAAGCTGTTACTCCAAAGCCGCTCCTTAACAATGAAACTTCACTGCTTCTCCACTATGCAGAACTAGAGTCTACCAACATTGTTAATATGAAAAGTATGGAAATGACAAACTTTAAGATACATTTCTTTGGTGGGTCCGCTCATGCGGACCGCCACTTGTAGAACGTCACTCACCCGGAGTTGTCTAAATAGCCAAGGTTTGATGGCAACCCACCACCCAACTCCCATGCCTCCAAACATCGCATTCCACAAATTACAAGGCCTTCAAAGCAAAGCAACTTGAGGGAATTTAAATGAATTAATTCAGAAGAAAGACCACGTGGGTTCTGCAATGCGAAACTCCGCTTGCGGGATGTCGCTTGCCCGATGACGTTCTCTAATAGCAAAGCCTCAGCAGCTTTATGCTTCACTACTTTTGCATTCCTCACACCTGCAAAAGGCATTAAAGGTTTATCTAATGGCTTCAAGTGCCCCCATCACCTACTTCTACACGTGCCCGATTACTTCACGCATAATTTACCCACAAATGATGTCATGTGAAAATTCACTATCGGAATGTCGCCTACGGAATTCCACTTCCCCAGTGTTGTCTCTTAAGAGCTTTCACATTGATGACTTCCGCAAGGTGGAAACCCACACTACAAGGCCTGCATATCAGTAAATGGCCCAAACGAGCTTCAAATGATGAAAAGTGATGAATGTTATGGTCTCTCTCAAGCTTATGAATACATCTGATGGTATACTTGCATGATATAACTAATATTTTCCCTCTTGATTTTTCAACACACTTACTGCACCTTTTATGTGTAGGATTTATGGATCCTGTTGAGGGACCATCAAAGAAGTTAGTTAAGAAGGTTGACAAAGGGAAAAGACCAACAAAAACTCCTAGAGAAAAAGACAAAAAAGAGCAAATGAAATATCAATTTCATGAGGTGGAATGCACCTTCAAAATCACATCCAACTTGGACAAAGTCTCTAACATGGACCTCAGGCACCTTAATCTCAATGAATTCAAGCAGAGGGTGATGGTCAATCCCACTATAGAGGAAGCCTTAAGAATCAAAGAAAGTGACCTTGCTAAAGCAGCCAACTTTCCTCCCGCTCTGGTTGCTCCAGAACTGGTCTTTGCTTGTTGGGAATGCTATCACGCTAATACCAAAAAGATAGTTGCAAAAGATGGAAGGGTACTAGTAGGCTTATTTGCTTAATCCATTGGGAAGACATTTGGTATCTTAACCTTTGATAAGATGGAGGATGTTGAAAATGAATTTTCTCTACAAGTTTGGTAGCTTGATCCTATTGGATGCAAGAGAATGATAAATCAAACATGGTTGAAGGATAAAAGGGGCAGTGCCAGCAAAGTGCCCCAAACACTTTATAGGAGTGACTTCATAGAAGAGTCCAATGATTTGGTCACACTCCTGAGCAAGGTAATGGGCCTTCCCACTTCCACATTCTTTAAGGAGTGGATGCTTTATTTCATTGAGGAGATCCTCCGAGGCACTACTAAATTCCACTGGGCAAAGATGATCAATGAGAACCTACACAATCAATTTATGGCAGTGAAGAAAACCTTGCAATTCTATATGACTTCATATTTTTTCTACCTCCTAGCAGCTAAGTTCCCATACAAAGGATTATATTGTGTTGGGACACTGGGAACCAAGAATTGACAACTTAAAGTATATGACTATTATCCCTAGCTTCAATACATAATTTTTAAGAAAGACTATAGAAGATTAAATGATGCCTTCATTGGGCATATCATTCGGACCTTGGGGGGAGACTACTACATGAAGGTATCACATAGTGCCAAAGCAATTATCAAGGGTTTTGGATATTTGTTCATCCAATTCCCCAAATTCACATACATTAGAGCAAAGGGATTCTCGAGAAGACCCTACTAGTTGCCCCGGTACCCAAATGACAAGATAATATTATTGGAGCTCATTCGGCAGTTGCACACTACCCACACCCTGTTAAGAAACAAACACTATGTTGGGATGCCATATCCCCCCATATTCAGACAAGGAATATACTCTTTCCTTGCTACCCCATGTATCGAGAATTTTGAGGAGTTGGCAGAATATAATTTGGAATTGCATATAGATAGGGGAGGCATGGATCCCCACAACAAACTGAAGAAGCAAGCTGGAAAGCAATACACTCACCGACCTCACATTGAGGACCTTTGGGAAAATTGTGACAATGATAGGGAAGTTCGAAGGTGGCATTATATGACGATGACTACCCAGTTCATAAAATCTATTGCTTTGTTCTCAGTGCCCAATCAGATTGTCGAGGATGACAATATTCTCGATGAAAAGTTTAACGATTTAATAAATGTGCCACTACTAGTAATTGACTGGGCTGAGGAGGAGGTCACCAACCTAGATGCTATCACCCACCATGTGGATCAAAGGACCAAATAATGGATTGATGAGCAAATAAATTAGTTGCAAGGGAAAGGCATGGAATTGACATATGGGGAGCTTGAGGATGAGCTCGAGAGTGAAACATATAGTGGCATCGACATCGAATCATCTGGTGAGGCTCCCAAGTCTCTGCCTATCACAAGGTCGATAAAAAAGAAGGATATGATTGAACGGAAGCCCAAGCATAAAGTATACACAAGAAAATAAATAGAGGGCCAACCGTCGAAGAAAGCAAAAAGGACTAGGACATTTGTTCTCAAAATTCCCACCATTCAGGAGGAGGGCTCCCCACACAATAAGGAAGAAGAAGTTGGGCAACCTCACTCACCACCACCTACCACCACTACAACCTCATCGATTGTTGTTGCCGCTACCACCACACCATCCCCTTCAACTACTAAATCATTGCATATCTCATCTCCACTTGTTGCGGACATCTCTTTCCACCTCACTTCCACCTCCCCAACCGCTCTCGTGGTAGTGTTGTTGGATTCTTCTTCCTCCACTACCTCTTTGTTGTCATCCTCCTTGCTCCCACCTCTGTTGCCAACTCTTTCCACTCTATCCCCTTCTCCAACCACAACCCCAATGGCACCTATCACCCTACCACATGCCTTTGCCACCTACATGCAAAATGTACCTTTTGAGCTCTTTGGGGTAATCTTTAACCCCCAAGTTCAAGCATTAATGGCCTAGCTCACTGTCACATTGCCTCTTCCTCCACCTCCCACTGAGTCACCAAAGATGGAGGCAACAAAGCAAATCTCTAAAGAAATGGAGAGAAAAAGTGCGGGCAACCCAAAGAAATAGATGTGCATATTACTGAAGATCCAAAGGACTTCAATCGGGATGACTACTTTGAGCATCCTAAGGGAAAACTGAAGATAAATATAGACAAGGTGGCCTCAGATGAAGAAGTGCAACAAACCCCTAAGGGCGGTGCTACTAATAGGCTCAAGGATATTTTTTGTTTGGTAAGCTCAAGGATTACTATGAGGTTGGAACATCTGATCAGGAGCTAGAAGAAGAGCAGTCCCCAGAGCACAAAGACAAAGATGCTAACCCTGAGGAGCATCGCTACGAGGAAGGGAAAATGGACACAGAGATTGATGTGGAAATAATTGATGAGCCTCCACAAATTGGCCAAGATGAGGGCCTGAGACATGAATAAATGCCTCCAGAAGGAGAGCAAGAAAAGGATAAAGAAGAAGAAGAGGATACAAGAGAAAAGAGTGTTGAACCTGAGAAAGAAATTGAAGATAAAGGGATGGCACTAGAAGGAGAGAATATTGTCAAAGAAAACGTAGTATCCACCGAGCTCGACAAAGAGGAGGCCATAATACAAGACAAGAGGCAAGATAAAGGAGAAGAAAACATGCCAAATGCCCCTGAGCATGAGAAAGAAGGGCCCTCCCAAGAACAAGAAGAGGAAGGGGATCATGAATCCCCAAAACATCAATCTGAAGTCCCCTTGTGGCTCGATCGACAATTGAAGAAAAAGACTTTGATAGTTGTTGATCCCAAGGCTCAATTGGAAGTTATGCTGGCCAAAGTGCAAGTTAAGACCTGAAAAGAAAAGAAGCCAAAGATCAGGTCTCACATGACCACCAATGCTTCTAGGTCCCACATAATACAAGTAGCCACTCCCGCTGTAGCCAAAGACATAGGCACCATTCAAGGCCAAGATTATCAAATATCTACAATCAATCTAGGTCCCGCTACTCGAGCCCAAAAAATAGATGAATTCCAGGGGTCAGTGTCTACTATCCTCCAACAAATGAATAAAGATCAGTCTACCAAGGAGGAATTGAAAACACAGGTGGCAGAACTGATCGCCTTCATACAATAGTGGACCTCGTCAGGAGAGCAAGCTCCAACAGAATCGCCTACACCTGCCTTGCTCTCAAAGGAGGAGGTGAATAAAATGGAAAGAATGAAGAACTGGACTAATTCTACCTCAGATTAGTTCAACAGGGTGATTTATAACAATGATATGGACATCCGTCGTGCAGCCAAAATGCACAATGAATTTTGGGTGTTGCAAAAAGTTCCCTGAACTCTATAGGATAACATATCCAAAGCTAAAGAGCATCCTAAAACTCACTCAAGACATCTGGGAGGAGTTGGAGTTCCAAAAAGATCATTGGCTACTCAAGGCTTGACAACTAAGTTTCGAGTACAGAAAAAGAATTTTGGAAAGAGCCTTGTAGGAGTTGGAAGCCCACCATGAATGAATCATAGAACATCAAGTTGAGAGTGATGAGTATCTGAAGATGACGACAAGTTATGAGATGCCCACCCTAGAGTTATATCTAGAAGCCATTAAGCAAGAATTCCATAAGAAAGTAGAGCAGGGAACCAATGATACTTTGTCGACCGATTTTACGGATTTTGCTCCCAAAGCCTTCACTAAGTTAGAGCAGATACTTAGAGTTGCACTAAAGTGCACCAAGCATCGAGACCAAATAACGAAAGGGTTCAAGAGAATCGCTTTCCAGATCTCCAAATCTGAGCTCTCTGAAGAAAAGAAGTTGGTCACAATCGACAAGTTTGTAGAATATGCTACTTTGCAAAAAGAAGTTGGGAAGCCTATTATTGATGATGAATATCTCCTAAAATAGTTGAAGAGGCTAGAAGTCAGCTACAAGACAAAATAGGGAAAGAGACAAAGGTCTATTTTTATATTGTAATATATTGGGGGGTAGGTGAAACCCTAAGTTAGAATGAATCTAAGCCATTCATTGTAAATGAATCTTGTATATTCATTCTTCTGTTGGAAAACTATAAATAGGGGAATCCTCTCATTTTCAAAGAGAGACGAGTTGTTGTGTAAAGACATGTTGCTGCAAAATATATGAGAAAAGCATTGAGTTAATGGTTTCTTGTGTGTTGCTCTCCATGTGTGCATGATTCTATCTCCAAATAGTTCATTTCAGCATTGTTATTTCAAGTTTAAGTTCATTTTTTGTTAGTAGTTCATATTGAGCTTTAATGGTGGATGCATGTTATAGTGTTCGATGCATTTCCAACTCATACTTTTAGTAGTTTGTTGATGCAAAATTGTTGTGTAAAGTTAGTCTAAGCTATTTCATTTACAACACTTAACTTCAATTGTTTATGTGCATGTATGAGCATTCATGTTGCATTTTGAAAATCATAAGTAAGCCTTAGAAGATTGCACTAATTTTATGAGACTATGGGTTGTCCCCGGTTAAGTAAAATCCAGTTTGAAAGTTTGTCCACTGTAGCATCCTCCATTGTTACTGTTCATCTTAGTTGCAGATTAGGAAAACTTCTAACCCTTTTTTCCCTTTTTGCTATTTCTTTAAAATCAGAGTTAGAAACTAGTTTCCAACATCATTATAAAGTCAAATTTGATGATAAAGGTGAATTTCAGACTGTTGTCTTGACATTTTTGTCACTATTCATCCACTTCTAGAAATCTGAAACTTTATCATAGACCTAAGAAACTTCCATGCTTAGCAAACCATAAAGGCCCCTTGGGATTACTAGCAAATCACAACAATTGAGTTGTTTTTGCAAAGTTATGACCTAACACCTGAGAGACCTTAGGGCGATTTTTTGAAACTTAGTTGCAAATTTTCACCTTTCAAGAGAGACGTCACACTTGTGTGATGTCTATGTTGAGAAGTGCAAATACACCTATCAACAATGTTAAGATCCTCAACAACACTTCACCACATGGGAATATTGACTAGATAGGTGGGGTTGACACCCCCAAGTGTTATGTCATCCCAATCCTCTATGATGGGAGTATTAGGATCTTCGTTTTGTGGAGTCATCTCCACATTGGTTCTCTTAAAATCCAAACATATTCATGGGTTGTAGAGCATTGCAAAATAGAATGGAAGAAGAGGAGAAAGTGGAGAAAATAATTGAAGAGTGAAGAAGAAAGGTTGAATAGAAGATGAGAATTACTTTTATGCCAACTTCACTAATAATGTTGAATAAAAAACTAGCACACTTGACTTCTTGGAGTTGTGCCAAATCAAGCAACTAAATAATTGATGGGTTAGAATTCGTTGTTGATGTAGGTGATGTTGAGGTGGTCAATTTGGTGAAGTTCATTAAGATGGATGTGGTTGTTGAGGATTGAGAGGTAAACTCAAGGGAGGCTATATTCCTTCACCTTGGCTTGGTGAGCATTTGTGGGACATTTCTCCCTCTTTTGAGACAATCACTTGCTCGTTTAGAGTGTTCAATTAACCAACGATGAAAGAGGAACTAGGGCAGAGGTGAAAATCAATCCTTGTAGTTTAGTATCAATGTTTAGGTGAGACCATGGCATTACAAGTTCTTGAGCAAGAAAGTCCAAGTGGTTTTACATGAAATTGCAAATGTTTACAAATGGATTTGTTTTATTTTTCTTGAGTGTACTTTAATTTAGAATGTTTCGAGATGTTTCAAATGTCTTTAACTTTCAAGTATTTTGCTACAGTAAAACAATCAATACTATAGACAAATATTTAAATCCTAAAAAATGAGGAAAAGAGTCCTATCTAACTATAAAAAATGAATGTTTCAAAGTAATCTATTCTAAGTTGTAGAAAATAACTAACTATACTTCTTTTTTCTTATAATAAAACATTGAAAGCATGCAATTTAATAAAAAATAATTTCAATCAAACTTCTTTTATTTTTGGGGTGTAAGAATCTAAATTGATTTTCTTATAAAAACAAAGACTAACTTATTTTCTAAAGATAGATATATTTTAGTGTAGGAAACTTTTTTTTTTTTTTTTTAACTTACTTCCTATTGATAGATATGCACAAGAAAGTTAATTTATTGTCAATCTAACAAAAAAAACACTTACTTGAATTTTTTTTCTAATGTTATGTTACAAGGTTTCATTGAAGGAATTCTCTCTAGATTTTTAAAAGAAAATTTCTCTCTACATTTCTAGAAAGGTTTTTAGAAGAATTTTTTTTACATAAATTTTGGAGAGTAAATCGTGTCAAGATGATTTTATTTGAGAATCGCACACACAACTGCCTATAACACTTTCTTTGAAGCAAATTTTGCTTTCACTGCCTACAATAAACAACGAGAACATCAAGCAAAGAAAAACAAAATTTTATAAGAAAACATGAAAGCTACCAAATGTTGTCAAAGGAGTCTACAGAATTGGGCATAGTAAAATTGTTTTGGAGAGATGAACAATTGCATTTAATTTTGGTATCTCATCTTAACCTTTGAAGATTCATGTATCATTGAACACGTCATATTGACTTGTATGTTTTTGGGCACTTACAAGCACATGCCACACTTATCAAGAGGGGTCTAGAGGATTGGACATGTAGAATTGTCTTGGAGAGGTGAACCATCATATTTTAATTTTAAAATGTCATCTTTAACCTTTGAAGATTCATTTTGTCATTGAACATGACACTAGATTGTATGTTTTTGGGCACTTACAAAAATGGGCTCTACTTTTCACAATTGATGTTGATGATGTCCCCACATGAACAATAGAAGAGGAGGCATGCATTGCTATGTGTAAGCACCCATTTTTTTTTTTAAATGTCAAAAGTTCAATCCGTAGATTTTGTATGATTTCCAATTTTTTTCCATTGATATCCCATGCTTAAAATAAACTGATAAATATATATTATGTTGTTAGACAATTCTCAAGTGTATCGAATTGTCGTACTACATATACATATATAGTTTCACTTTCTATGTATGCCCATGTCCTCGAATTGTGGTACTCACATATACATATATAGTTTCACTTTCTATCTATGCCCATGTCCAGGCTTCAGCCCATAAGGAATTAATGTAATATTTATTTATTAAGCATGGCTAATAAGTCTCAAAGTGAATAACAAATACCAAAATCAAATAACCCAAAAGTTTTCAATGAACATATTAGATGCTACGAAAGCTTCAAATCGTTAATCCATAACTTGCTCTTTCTTTGATTGAAGTTACAGAATTATCGACCAAGGTTGAGATCCCAACCGCAAACAACATTTCCTAATAAATTTTTAGTTTTCTGAAAAAATGTATTGAATATAGTAAAACAAAAATTCCAGAAATTTTTAGCATTGAATAAAAAGCGTCAAGATGAAAATTGCTCAACAAGAACCACGCTTACCTCACTCCCCATTTTAAAAGTGTCATGCTAATGAACAAGCTAAAAAAATTAATTAATTCTTATGTTGGGCCGACCCTATTTGCTGGCCGACTTTCATTACTCTGGCAACAGAAATTAAATTTATTATATTAATAATGACCCGACCATGCATAGTCTAAGGCCCAGATCATTTTCTTTCAATAAACAAATTTATCGATGAAGGTTACTTCAATTATTCTCATTAACAAATTTGAATCAGATTTTCTATTAGATCAATTCTTTCACTTAAAAGAGTAAACGCTGCTTATACATATAAGGTTGGCAAACAAAGTTCTAACATCTCTGGTGCATAACTTAAGATCGGATTGACTGAATTTGTTTTTCAACCAAAAAAATCTAGAAGCATCCATTGCCAATTTTTGAACCCAACATAAAATTCAAGTACCCCAAAGGTTTTAAGAGACAGAA